>JANVCC010003784.1:0-14777 GCA_025345505.1 Todiramphus chloris collaris | reverse complement strand
ACAGTCAGCCCTCACTCAGCATTCTGAAAAGGAAGACTTCTCACACATGGATCACATTGGGGACTTTTCTACCTATGCTTCATTTCCTGCCCTACATCTTCATTCAGGGCTTGGTGCAGGTGCCCCACAGAGCTGTCTGCTGTCTGCAGGATAGCCTGAGGCAGCTGCAGACCCCAGTTGTGGGGTGATGCAGGACCCATAAGAGCCCATCTGCAGCAGGAGGTGGTCACTGGACAGGATGCGTCAAAGCGTCTTGCTTGAGACAACTGATTTGTCTGCCATGACTAGAAAGGGAAACCTGAGCAATGGCTCCAAGGTGGCCAGGGCTGGAGGTGACCACTCTCCTCTTGCCTTCTCCTGAGATGGAGTGATGTGTCATTTATCTGTAGCCAGTGGAAAGAGTCTGCTTGAAGTCATTGCTGTGAACGTGAGTTCAGTGTGGAACTGACTGTGTGCAGAGAGAGAATGTGGACAAACAACTAAATTCTGGGACAGGGAATGTTTTCAGAAGTCTTGGGATTTGTGATTCAACCAGAAGTGTGTTTTCTGCCAGTCTGAGATTGTCCACGGTAGTGGAGTGCAGATTGCAGTGGAGGTAACATGGACTTCAGACATGGCTGAGGAATGTATTTTGTGTTTTATTGAACTCAGATGTCCTGTGTTTTTCTTTGTTGACAGTTAAGAAACATCCTTCTGTGCCTGGGCATTGCTTGTTCTCTTCTGAAAGGAGGTTGTAGAGAGGTCAGTGCTCATGTCCTTTCCCAAGGCAAAAGTGATAATACAAGAGGAAATGGCCTCAAGTTTCCACAGCCATGTTTAGTTTGCACATTAGATTTAAATTTTTGAACAAAAATGATGGCAAGGTCTGGAACAGGCTGCTCAGGAAGTGGTTGAATCTCCATCCCCGGATTTGTTATAAAGTCATCTACAGTTGGTGCTTAGAGACATGGTTTGGCAGTGGACATATAGGGTAGGGTTATTTGGTGGACTCTATCTTGAAGGACCTTTCCAACCTCTATGATTCTATGCTTCTGTGATTGTAGGGAGAAAGGTTGCACTTAACTTGGGCAACAGGCAATCTTCTGCTCTGTCTAGGGAGGGAGCTTTCAAGGTCATCTAGTCCAACCCCCATACACTGTGCAGGGACATCTTCCACTAGAGCAGGTTGCTCAGAGCCCCATCAAAACTGACCTGGAATGTTGCCAGAGACCACTTCTCTGAGCAACCTGGGGCAGGGTCTCACCACCCTCAGCATCAAAAATGTCTTCCTTCTCTGCAGTTTAAATCTCCCTCTCTTACTTTAAAAACACTTGTCACTGTGCTGTCACAACAGGCCCTGATAAAACGTCCCTCCCCATCTTTCTGACAGGCCCCTTGAAGTGTGGAAAGGCCACCAGAAGGTTTCCCTACATCCTGCTCTTCTCCAGGATTAGCACCCACAACTCTCCCAGCCTGGCCTCCCAGCAGATGAGTTCCAGCCCTTGGAGCATTTCTGTGGCTCGTCTCTGAAGGTGCTCCAACAGGTCCATGTCTTCCCTGTGCTGAAGACTCCAGAGCTGGATACTCCAGGTAGCATCTCACTAGGAGAGAGTAGAAGGGCCTTAACCTGATTTTCATCCACCATCACCCTCGAGGCCTTCTCCACAGGGCTGCTCTCAAGCCCTTCATCCCCCAGACTGTGCTAATACCAGGGGTTGCCTCCATCCAGGTGCAGAACCTTGCACTTGGCCTCTTTGAACCTCAGGAATTTAACAAGGGCCCGCATCTCAACCTTCTCCAGGTCTCTTGGGATGACATTTCATCCCTTCAGTAGATCAGGTCTCCCAGTCCCCATCTTCTGGTTTTTCCAGTCAGAGGCTGTAGGGAGAGAGGTTGCCAGTGAGGACCAAGGTAAAGAATTGTTGCATCTCTCAGCTTTTTCCTTGTCCCTTGTCAACTACTTGCCAGTCTTGCTCATCAGGGGGACACACTTCCCTGACCTTCCTTTTCTGGCTGATGCCCCTGTCCAATCCATGCTTCGTATTCTTTGCTCTGCGGGCCAGGTTCAGCTCCATCCACACCTTGGCCTTCCTGACCCCTCCACAACACAGCTGGGCACTGTCCCTGTCCTCTTCCCAGGACACCTGTCCCTGATTCCACTGCCTGTGCCCTTCCTCCTTGCCCTGCACTTTCACCAGCAGGTCTCAGCTCGGCCATGTGGATCTCTCACCTTGGCCATGTGGATCTCTCACCTTCCTGGCCTGATTCCTTACCCTGGGGTTTCCAGAGGGGTTGTTCTTCCTCCCAGTGCAGGACTGGACACTTCTCCTTGAGAAACATCACCAGTTTCTGTTGGCAGAATCCCCGAGTTTCTCCAAGTGCCCCTGGGCTGCAGCTCCATTTTCCCAGCTGTTACTGACTGTGTGCAGATGTCTCACCCTGACTGTGGGGAGCCACCAGCACAAGATCACAGCATAAGAACCTGCAGGACATAACAGCTGATTAATGGAGCTATGGGTTTTGTACTGGCCAATGTTGGCATCAGAACAATAACCATCTTAGAAACACCAGCTGAGGGGACAAAGACACCAAAGACAGGGACAGTGCAGAAAGAGCAGAGTTGGTCTATTTATAGATGAATGTCTGAGGATGAAGGAAGAGAAGAGCTTGGGAGGGAAAAGAAGGAACCAGAACAGTAAAGTTTAAGCTCAGATCTGAGGATGCCTCCTTGGAGTGAGTCAAGGGCTGTAGCGGGAGAAAAGAACAACAACTGATTCCTCGAAACTATAGGTCTGCTCCTGCCATAGTGTTGGGGCCCTGGATGCTGTCCCTGCTGTCATCAAGGGAAGACCTGTGGTGGAAGAAAATGCACAATGACTCATCCTGGAAGGGACCTCGGGAGATCTCCAGGAAAAGTGAACCCACTGTCAGTGGAGAGAGGAGAACGAAATTTTGGGCTGTTTGTGTGCTGGGCTGTGAAGGGCAGAGCTGTGTGGGAACAAGTCACGCATGGGAGACTCATCAGCCCCAGGCTTTGTGTCCCACGGAGTAGCCAGGGATGACACAGGGATGTCTGTAAAGGAAGGAAGATGGTCAGGTGAGAGCAAGGGGTGGTAGCAGGGTGGATGTCTACAGCCTGCAGAGGAAGAAGGACAGGTGTGGGACACTGCAGGAGAGGCTGTGGTAGAGCTGAGGGAGGGATGAGGACAGTCTGAAAAGCCCCATCAGTGATGAGCTCTTTCTGCCCTTGTCTCTGTCTGTTGTCTCTGCCACTGATGTCTGTATGAAAGCACCTTATACTTCCAGTACCAGGGTCTCATGGCCTCCCTTTCTACAGCTGTGACCCTGGGTAGTGTTGGACCATAGTCATATACTTGGCATCGCACATCCCCATCTCCCAGTGCTCCAGGAAGACCCCTGAGTAAGGTGTAAGGGACAGGATCTGCCTCCACAGGGGCAAGGTTTTTAGCTTTTGGCAGGACTTTTGCCTTCATGTCACCCATCCAGGTTCCCTCAGAATCCGTTTAATCTTCAGATAGTCTTTGTTTACTTCTCATCTCTGCTTCAAGAGTTCTGATGTAACCAGGCCAAGAAAGTTTTCTCAGAAACGGTCCTCAGTGGGACCATTAACACTGCAAGAAACTTTGGAGTTTTCACCTGCCTGTGAGCTCTGGAGAGCTTTCTTCATCTTCCCCTCAGTCCCCGAGGTTCATGGTCTCAGCACAAACACCACCTGAAGGATCATTCAAATGCCTTGTTCTGTTGCTGTGCTGCTGAGCTGGGCTGGGCTGGGCTCCTGGGCTGGAGGGAGCTCCTGGGAAACAGCAGCACTCCCCAGAGCCAGCTCTGCCCAGGAGCAGCTCCTCTGCCAAGCCAGAGAGGAGAGGAATGAGCAGAGCGAGAGAAGAAGCAGCCTGGGATGGAAAGAAGATGGAGAACTCTCTTGGAGAGAAATCTTGAGAACCCTCTTTGTGGTAAGTACCTGCATGAAGGTCAATATCTCTGAATTTCACTGGAACTTCTCCAAAGCCTGTCACAACCCAGAGCCAGGAGGGGCTTTGCAGTTTCTCCAGCACAGAGGAAGAGGAGCTGGTGCAGAGCAGGCCTTCCTTGCTGCAGCATCAGAGGGCCCGGGCATGTGGGCTGCCTTGTGCTGGGCACAGCTGCAGGGTGTGAGTGTGTGTGTGCAGGCAGGGTGGGCAGGGCTGTCCTTGCCAGCAGGGTCCCTGCAGCCCAGGGGCTGTGTGCTGGGGCAGGGACTCTGCCTCCTTCCAGGCTCAGCTCTCAGCCTGCCCAGGGAGCTCCCCATGGAGATGCTGTGGGTGGAAGGAGCCACCTCTGCCAGGGTAGGGCAGGGTCCTACTGCAGTTGAGAGGGTGCTGGGTGCGTCATGGCTGCTCACAGCTCAAGCTCACCCCAATTATTTTCTGAGGAGTCTTTCAGGAAGCACATCAAGGCAGCATTTTCCTGTATAGGAAGGATTCTTTGCTTTACATTTTTATCCTCTTCTTGGGCTGGGTGGGCAGTGTGAATCTAGAATTTGTTTTGCTGCTCTGGAGAAGGCTCTGATACCTCAGTTTTTGTTAGGACTTGTTTGAGCTCCTCCTGACATCCTGCACACCAAGAGCTGCACCTGGGCAGGGCAAAGCTGAGCTCACATCCAGTGGGATGTGCTCTGAGAACACTGATAGGGAGGACATCTGGGCATAGTGAAGCAGCTCCTGTCAGGGACAGCTCCAGGAGCAGAGACAGAGGCAGGGGTTGAGTGCCCTGGGATGGGGATCCTGCCACCCCCCTGCCACCCCTTGCTGAGGGTGCTGCATGGTTCAGGGCTGCTCACAGCTCCAGATCAGATCTATGAAAGTGTCAGTGGGGATGTTTCAAAAGGTTGGTCAAAGCAGGGTCTGTTCTAAAGTTAAAGAGGTGTCCTGGATCTGTGCTTTCAGCTTCCCACTTTGAGCACAGGGGACAGGAGTGGGGAGGGGGGTGGAGGGGAACAGACATAGAAAAGGATCTTTCATATTTGAAGAAGTTACTAAGACTCCTGAGCAGTGTCTCTGCATGGTCAGCGGGTCTGCTGGGAGCCTGTGAGAGTGACTTCAGCCACTCCTCTGCCCATGGACAGAACCAGCAGCACCTTGGCTGGACCCATCAGCTTGTTCTGCCTGTTTAAAGCTCCAAAGAGGACCATGTGCCCAGGCAGTGCCCTGCACACAGACAGGGTTGTATCGGTGAGTGCCCAGAGTTTGGGGTGGGCTCTGTGAGCAGGGAGAAGCCCTGGGGCAGGGAAACCCCTCCCTGGTGAGAATGTCCCAGCAGCAGGGACAGGACCAGGGAAGGAAAGATAACTAAAGGCAGCACTGGTGTGGGAGGGAGTGTCCCAGCTTCCCTCTGATCTGTGGGGCTGCGGGCAATGGACTCAGCAGGGCTGGTAAATGAAATAAATTTTTCATTTGTGAGATACCAACATGCAAAAACTATGTAACTCCTTGGGGTATCCTTCCAAGCTGTGAGATGCCCCTCAGGATGCCAACATGTCCTAGACCATCTTGGTGTTCCCTGAAAGCCCTGTGGAGAAGCGCATTGATGCTGTGATTGGGATTGGGTTGTTGAAATGAACCGTGTGTGTCCTGGGCTAACAGTGGGGTGCTGAGACCTTGAGAGAGGGTGAGACATTGAGGGGTGTGTGGTGAACCCTCCTGCTCTCAGTGGTATCACGTGGTGTTTCACAGTGACCTGGGAATGTGATTGAACTCCCCCTGACAAAGGAGGAGTAACACAGAACCTAGGCACTGTGCAGAGACAGAGCAGCTCCCCTCCCTCTGCCCTATCCCACAGACATGCAGGAAGGTCTCCTAGAAAAAAGAATGTCTGCATGTGCCAGGGCGAGGGTCTATGGGAAATAGCTTTTTCTTTCTTGCAGAAGTCTTCAGTGACTTGTCACTGTCTTTATCTCGAAGGGCAGGTTCCCATGCCATGAGGCAACAAATGTCCAACACCAGCTCTATCACCCACTTCCTCCTCCTGCTATTCGCATTCACACGGGAGCTGCAGCTCTTGACCTTCTGTGTTTTCCTGGGCATCTACCTGTCTGCCCTCCTGGGCAACGGCCTCATCATCACCACCATAGCCTGGGACCACCAGCTCCACACCCCCATGAACTTCTTCCTCCTCAACCTCGCCGTTCTTGACCTGGGATCCATCTCCATCACTCTCCCCAAAGCCATGGCCAATTCCCTCTGAGACAACAGGGACATCTCTTACACAGGATGTGTTACACAGGTATTTTTCTTCTTTAACTGTGCTGTAGCAGAGTTTTGTCTTCTGACTGTCATGTCCTATGACCGCTACGTGGCCATCTGCAAACCCCTGCACTACGGGACCCTCCTGGGCAGCAGAGCTTGTGTCCACATGGCAGAAGCTGCCTGGGCCAGCGGGTTCCTCTATTCTGTGCTGCACACGGCAAATACATTTTCCCTGCCCCTCTGCCAGGGCAATGCCCTGCACCAGTTCTTCTGTGAGATCCCCCACATCCTCAAGCTCTCCTGCTCACACTATTACCGCAGGGAGGTTGGGCTTCTCATGGTCAGTGTAAGTTTCTATTTTGGGTGTTTTGTTTTCATTGTGTTGTCCTATGTGGAGATCTTCAGGGCTGTGCTGAGGATTGCCTCTGAGCAGCGTCGGCACAAAGCCTTTTCCACCTGCCTCCCTCACCTGGCTGTGCTCTCCCTCTTTGTCAGCACTGGCACCTTTGCCCACCTGAAGCCCCCCTCCATCTCCTCCCCATCCTTGGACATGTTGGTGTCATCTCTATACTCGGTGGTGCCTCCAGCAGTGAACCCCCTCATCTACAGCATGAGGACCCAGGAGGTCAAGGATGGCCTGAGGAATCTCATCACTGGATTATTTCAGAGGAAATAAAATCTTCTTTGTCTGAAATTTACAGAGTCATTCTAGGCTCAGCCTGATTTCTGACATTTATCCTATTTAGGTTTGATTTGATTTTTCTTTACCTTTTCTACTTGTGATAATATTTTCCAAAAACAAATATGTTATTACTGACAACATTTCTACATCTGTATCTACCAGATTTGTGTTACACACAGAATTTCAAAAGCCATGATCTCTGCCTTTAATTAAAATAAAGTATCTTTCATGACTTGCTGAACTGAGGTGCTTCTTCCAGGACCATTTATGGATGTGGAGCTACAGTGCCTGTGTCAGAGGGGGAGGGGAAAAGAGTCCCAGCTCAGCAGCCCTGCCAGGGAGCACCAGCGCTTGCTCTGTCCTCAGCTGCTCGCTCTTCCCTCCCAGCCTCTCCTGCTGAGCCCCTGGGCTGGGCTAACGCCTGAGTGCTCTGGCAGCTTGGTCCCAGTGCTGCTGCGTGGCCGTGCTGTGAGCGCAGGCAGGGACAGGCCATGGGCCCTGCTGGGACACAGCTGCCTCCACAACACCAGCTCCGTCACACCAGGCCATCTCCTAAGGACAGTGTCTAAAGGATTTTTTCTTCTTCCAAAATTTCTGTGAAGAAAATGCTCATAAAATATTCTACCAGGAATGTTGTTACTTCACTTGGATCTCCATTGGTTTGGTGAGATAAGATCATGTTCCCAGTTTCATGTTCCAGTGACTGAGGACTGGTGCAGGTGCTTCTTGCTTTTGGCCAGTGCCCACACAGATGTCAAAAGATCCTCCCTTGGTTTTGCAAGATCCCAGAGCAGTCACCATGTGTTGGCAGAGGAATGTGAGGGGACCTGTGTCTGGTCAGCTCACAGGCCACAGGGAGGAGCGGGGTCGGAATGCTCTGGTGAGGTCACCTGTGCCTCAGGGTCTCATGGGCCAGCAGGAGCCCATGTCTGGGAAGGTGGCTGTGAGATCACACATGCCGGCATCCCTGATAGGCCAGCAGCAGACTGGGATGTTGTTTTGCACCAAGAGGTGCCTTTGATGGTGGTGCAGCAAGCCCTGTAGGTCCCACCTGTGGCAGCATTGTACCATCTTGGTCCTGTGAGATCTTTCAGGGTTTCCTCACAAGGAAACAATTTCCATCACCATTTGCACTGTCCCAAGCAGAGGTTGTTCCCTGGGAAGTTGTTGCTGCAGTTTCAGACATAGGTAAGGACACAAAGATGACCTCATTCCTGGTACCATGTGGAGCATCCTGCAGACTTCTCTGTTACAACCAAGTTTCTCCTGCAGCCCAGGGATCTGCTCAGCACAAGGCAGCCTGAAGGCCAAACTGTACATGGAGCACAGCTCATCTCTCCTCAGCCCTACTCTCCCATGAATCACTAACTCTTCCAGTTGCCACTCTGAAGTATCTGGGGCACGTTGGGAAGAGGATGATTTGTACACAAAGGCAATTGGAGAAAGGGATGCAGTTTGAGGCCCCATTGACCACTGGGGAATTTGAAGACCCTGGATCTCTGCTTGAAGGTCTCAGTTGAAGGGCAGGTCAAAGATGCTCCATGACCAGCATGGTGGGATCCTCTCCTGGGCTGGTTGTTCCCAGGACACGAGGCAGGACTGGTGGCAGAGCTGGAGGAAGTTCTGGCTGCGGTGTGTGTGAGGGAGAAGGGGAGAACCCTGCGGGGGGTGAGCAGGAGCAATGGGAGCAGCGCTGAGCAGGGGAAAGGTGACCACAACCGCCCTGCTGCCACTGCTTGGCCTGGGGCAGCCCAGGGCTGAGAGCACTCCAGAAGGAACTGCATCCCCTGATACCCTCCTAGTATGGAGTGGGTCCTTTCTGTTATGAACCAGATCCCCTGATCACTCCCACTTCAAATGGGAACCACTCCCAATATGAGCTGAATCCCCTGATCTGCTTGTAGTACGCACTGGGACCACTCCCAGCATGAACTGGATCCCCCAATTCCCTGCTAATACAAACTGGGCCCTATCCCAGTATACTCTGAGAATTGTGGCAATCCTAATTGGACTGTATGAGCCCTTCCCAGTTCACACTGTAACTCATTCCAGTCTAAACTGGATCCACTGGTCCCTTCCCAGAATGGACTGGGCCATGTTCCAGTACAACCTGATCTCATGATCCCTCCCAGTACAGACTGGGACCTGTTTTGGTGTAAACTGCATCCCTTTGCACCGATCCAGTCTGGACTGTTCTTCATTCCAGTACAAACTGTATCCCCTTTCTCTATCCAATGTACTCTGAGACCTGTCCCACTATAATTTTCATCCCTTTAAGGCTTCCCAGTACAGACTACGTCTTGGCTCAGACCCCATGTGTGCCATATGGATGTAGGTTTTTCACCAACAGACAACCATACAGAGAAATTGTGGGCTTGGGGAGATGGGGGCAAGGTTGTCCATACAGCGATGGGTCTCAAGCAGATGCTTTCCCTACCTGTCCACACCTCCTCAGCTGACACTCTGCATCAAGCTCTGTTGGAGAATACTTCGGTCACTTCCTCAAAGGGTTCTTCGTGAACATTCCTCTTTAACTGCACTCTTGAAATGTATCCCATTAAGTGCCCAAGTCCTGAAGACTAGATGTGAATGATGGAAGCAACATGGCTCTGTCAGTCTCCTCTGATCCCTGCCAACCCCAGGCAAACTCTTCAGATACACTGGGGCCTCTGGCACTGGCTCCTTATGGTCAGACCATGGAGCTCTACCTGGAGCTCTGAAAACTGCTTCCTGTACTTTAAAAAACCCAGCAAATAACTTTTTTCATCACCTGAGATGATTCAAGACTTTTAGTAAAATGTCCGTGGAGTTTCTCTTATGCCAAGCAATGAGTTTTCAGAGTGTATATGAACTGTGGGTGAAGCAAAATATTGACCTGACCCTGGTGTTGCCTGGACAGGACTCTGTCTGTCCTGCCCATAGAATGATGGAATCACAGAATGGATTGGGTTGGAAGGGACCTGAAAAACGCCAACAGTGTCAGCCTGTCCTCACAGGAGAGGTGTTCCAGTCCTTGGATCCCGCCACTCCACCCACTCCAACAGGTCCATGTCCTTCCTGTGTTGGGGGCTCCTGAGCTGGATGCAGTACTCCAGGTGTGGTCTCTCCAGAGTGCACTAGAGGGGCAGAATGACCTCCCCTGCCCTGCTGGCCACGCTTCTTTGCAGATGTATAGAGAGAGCCAGGAAGGCTGCAAGAATCACCAGGAAGATCCAAGAAGCTCAAGGCCTCTTCTGCAGGGCAGCAAATTCCAGGAACAGTGTTGGGAGCCTGGAAGTGGGGAAGGGTTTATGTC
Organism: Todiramphus chloris collaris; assembly: GCA_025345505.1. Classification (NCBI taxonomy): domain Eukaryota; kingdom Metazoa; phylum Chordata; class Aves; order Coraciiformes; family Alcedinidae; genus Todiramphus; species Todiramphus chloris. The sequence goes on along the minus strand of JANVCC010003784.1, from coordinate 4,576 downwards.
CATGGGTGCAGGAGGAGGAATAAGAGTGTTGTGGGAGCATGGAAGGGCTGAAGGCCCTGGCACAGACCAGGGATAATGGAGACATGTCCATCTTGTGTGGCCACCAGCCTAGGAGGTGGGCAATGGCCACTGCTAGGAGTGGTTGTACTCAGCTGCACCCCACCAGCAGACCTTGCTCTCTTCCCCTCCTCCACTCCCCAACCTTGGGTGGGCCACAGGACCCTGACATATGAATGAACCTTCCAGAGTCAAGTCCTATCAGTGCAAGGGAAGAAGGAAAGTTTTGGGAGACCCATGGGAGTGCAGGGAGGGGGGTGGGGTGGTGTTAAAGGCAGAGAGGAGACCTGAAATAGGGAAGGTGTCATTCCAAAGGAAAATGGGTTGAGGTCTGATGCTAAGGCAGCAGAAGGAGGAGGACAAACATTTAAATGTTCGGATGTGGAGTGAGGGTTTGACTGTGGGGCTGGGACATCTTGGATGCTGAAAGAGCATTAGCAGGGCATGGAAAGAACTGGTCAGGCTGTGGGGAGCTCATAGGCATTGGCAAAGCTCAAGGGAACCCCAGGTTTGTGTTTGAAGCAGCAACACCCAGTGACGGCAGAGAGACATCAGCAAAGCCTGGCTCATCGTGGGGTGAGAGTGAGGTGGGGAAGCAGGGGTTGGTTACACTCTGCCGAGAAGCAGCCCAGGCACAGGGCAGTGTGGGACAGTCTGTGGTAGGGACAACAAAGGGCTTTGGTGGGGCCATTCCCCGAGTCCCCCAATATTTCCCAATTGCCTCTGACTTCTTTCTTCCCCATCCCCCAAGACAGTCCCTGTTCTGATTGTTCCCTCACTGGTCTCTTCAGTGAGGCCTTCAGTGGGGCTCTCTCACACCCTCCGGATCATGGAGCTTTCTCACTGACTTTCCTTACTCAAGAGGATTGTTCCATCTTCCTCCAGTCCTTGCATCTCAGGAGCTTGGCCCCAGAGGGCTCATGGACATGCCAAGCACCCCAACAAGCCCAGACTCTTGGTATAATTCTTACCACTCCCTCAGCTCTCACGCGTTCATTCGGGAAGTTTCAGGAGCAGACAAAGGGAAAAGATTTCAAGGGGAAAGCAGAAGAAGGGAGGATTTTTCTAGTTCTCACATTTCTCTGCTCCCAAGAGCAGAGCTGTCAGCAGGCTCTGACTGACGGTGCTCCTCAGCCCTGCTGGATGCAGCAGGAACATGCACAGGAGTCGGGAACTGCTGGGGAATTTTTAGTGCACACCTCAAGGTGAACTGTCCTCTTGTGGATGGACCAGGACCCCAGGATCCAGTTCTGGGCATGTGCAACTGCTGGAGAAATACCATGAGCCTCCAGTTCCGATCATGCACAAACTAGAACACTGCAACACTCGGGTTTGGCCTAAAAGAAAAAGCAGCTGACAAAGTTCCATGATACTGGACCTGTTAATAATCCAAAATGACACCCTTAGAGTGTTTGGAAAAGGCCTAGGAACAATGATCAGGACTCAATACGAGTTACAATCATGTTGAAATTTATTACTGTCTATGCTTCGCTTATATGTTTCTTGCTTATTACTGATTGGCTACATACAGTTCACACTCTCTAATAAATATTGTGATTGGTCTACATACAGCAAGCACGCTTAAGCACCCTGGCCCACTCCCCCCCCCAGTGCAGGGAAGCGGCGGTTCTGCCCGCTTCTCCCTGCAGGCGCAGCCTCCCCCTTTCTGCACCCCCCCAAGTCTCCTGTTTTCGGTCAGTGCGCCCTGGGAAAAGGCCTGCTCATTGATTGTTTTATTGCTTTGTCTTCCTCTTATCACTTGCTCAAGGACGATTCATTGTCCATCTGCTAGCTTGTTCACGCTTGCAGCCACGTATTCATGTTCACCCTGTTCCTTGAGCCATTCCTCGACATTAGAGTTCTCCTGGATCACAGTGGGATGAATCCTGCATCTACCCTGAGTTGGGACACCTCTCAGGACCACCTGGTGATAAAGCTGCTGCAAGTCCTGGGACACACCACTGCCTCAAGGCTCTTCTCCCACCCACTGAGAAATGATGATGCCTTGTGAGTATTTACTCTGCCCTTGAAAGGGGAAATATTCACAGTAGGCCAGTATTTTCTACCCACCTCTCTACCAACCCAGTGGTTAGTTGAATGAATCTGCTTTTTTAGGTGTGGGCAGCTACGTATTTCACTGGCCAAGTATTTCTGTGTCTGTGGGATTTGTGATCATGCAGAGACACATGGCTGAGATGGTGATGCCTTACAGTGAGTCAGAGTCAATCTTGTCACTATCAGATCTGTTGTTCAGTCGCTGGTTGGAACAGAACATATTCTCCTGAATCACCTTGTTCATTTCCAACTGGTCAAGGATGAAGTGCTGCTGAAATCCAACATTTTCATCTCCCTCTCACTACCAGTAAATCTGAAATTGCTGAAAACTCATGACCATTTAATAACACGCTGCTTATACTCTGTACTTAATTTCTGACATAATTTGTCTCTTTACACATGCCCAGGACACAAGGACCATCTCTAAAGTCATCTTCTCAGATGCAGACTGTCCAGGCAAAGGCCCTTTCCACCATTCTCCGTTTTTCTTCTCCACTTATTCTTTCTTCTTTCTGATGTCTCTAACATCTGAGTCTCCTCTGAGCTTCAGGGAGCAAAAGCTGACATGTTTTTCAACAGCCTAATTGTCTCCTCAGACAACAATTTCATTGTGTTTATATCCATCTTTTTCTATCTGCCTACTGAAAAGATTTTTCATCAAATAGTCCCTCAGAAGATTGGCAACCTAATTATAGGAAGCTTGTCCTGAGCAGATGGTTACACAGGGGGTTAATTGTGCAGGAAACATTTTCATGGTTTAATTTTGTTTTCTTTCCTCACAAAGAGGAGAAATTCTCCTGTGCCTGTGTGCAGCCAGTTCCCTGAGGAGAGCAGGTGAATTTTTCCTCCTTAACTCCACTCTGAAACAGCCCCAAAGGAGCCAGGCAGAACTGAAGAGCTGAACAACACCACAAAAAGATCAACAGCTCTTGAGAGCACTTGGGGCTCATTCCACTGGGAGAAACTCCAATTAGCCTGACAAATCTGGAGGAGTTGAGGACAATCCCAGGCAGAGACACAGCTCATTAGGGTTACTGTATTTTAATGAGCCCCAGTGGGTACAGGGGCTGAGTCCATGAACCTCAGGGACTGAGAGAAGATTGAAGAAACTGCTCAAGAAGTTAGAAGGAAAACCTCAAGTGCCTTGAAGCCTTGATTGGCCCCACTGAGGGTAGTTCCTGGCAAAGGCGTCCCAGGGGCTGGTTAGAGGAGATCATGGGAGGATTCCAGGCAGACAACGGCAAAATGCAGGTGAAAAAACCCTGGGTTTGACTGATGAAGCACAAAGGCCAAGCCCTGCCCCCCTGACCCTCAGATGGCAGATGCTGCCCCTCAAGCCTGGCTCAGGGATCTTCCTGGGGACAGGGTGGGTGTGGGGTGACCAGTGACAAGGGCCCGAAAATTCTAGGGCAGCTCCCATCCTCTCCAAGCAAGGGGAGCTGTAAACAAACTCCAGAGCCTCCAAGGCCTAGGGACTATTTATTTTAGAAGCTTTCTGTGATCTTGCTGCACTAGGAAACCTCTGCAGTGAGCTGTGCAAGGCTTGAAGACATGAGGGACCTCACAGGGTGAGACGTGGCTGGTCAGTGTGTTAATGAGCCCCATGAAGTATTTGGGGCTGAGTCCCTGGACTTCAGCGACTCTCAGGAGATGGAACAAACCTCTCAAAAAGGCCATATCAGCAACAAAAGCCAAAGCTCCTTTATAGATTAATGGGTCCCTCTGAGGGTCGTTACTGAGAATGGTTCCCCATGGGCTCATTAGAGGAGATCATTGGAGGATTCCAGGCAGACAAAGGCAAAATGCAGGGTAGATAACCCTGGGTTTGGTTGATGAAGCAGAAAGGCCAAGCCCTGACCACAGCCCTTGGGCAAGTAGTCAGGTCCCTGGGGGCCTTTCAGCCTGGCCAAAGCCCTTGGCCATCTCTCCTGCAGACTGTCCTACACTGTCCCCTGACTGCACCCCTTGCCCTTCAGGCTGCTGACACTCATCTCCCTTTCCCATCCAGCTCTTACCCTGCCATTTCTAGACCTTCACTCCTGACTCTGCACCCAGTGCTGGCTTGTCCTTGAAACACAAAGCCAAGGGCTGATGCAGGCTCCCTCGGGTTGACCTCTGGCACCACAGGACTACCTTTTGAGTGACATTTTCCCCATCTCCAGTCTGAAACTCACAAACTGCAGTTAGTGGAGGTTTCCACTTCTGCCCACTGCCAAGGAAAGCTCAGTGTGAGAAGAACTCACACAGAACCCAGTGTGGAGATCATCAGGGGCTGGCTGGTAGTGAGACGTTGGATCAGGTCACTTGGTTGTGTCCCACTTGAATCCTCAAATTGTTCCGTAAAACTACAACTGGCCAGTGCCACTCGAGTCCTGAGGCTGGGACACAAAGTGCAGAATCCCAAGGGGAAAGATTCCGTCCCGTGCCTGAGGTGTCCCAGACACACTGGGGCACCCTGACTCTG
>JANVCC010003754.1:0-12500 GCA_025345505.1 Todiramphus chloris collaris | reverse complement strand
AACCTAGGAAAATTCCTCTGCTAGCAGCTTTTCAGCATCCACAGTAATTATTGTGACGTCTGCTCCTGTATCTAGCAGTGCATCATAGCGTTATGTCATTGTCTTTCCTCCTGCCTGCCATGTTGCGTACACGGTCAATAGGGGGCACTAAAACAATGGAATGGTTAGAAGTGCAGCGAGTCCTCTGTCAGGCGCAGAGCTGGATCTTGCATATTGTAATACTTGATTGCCGTCTGCTCTGCTTGCAATCCCCCTTGCCGTTCCTGTAACATAAGAGTCGGTTGCCGGACCCCCTGGGGTGGTACTAATTGTGTTAATTGTGGATGGGGCACTGGACGACGAGCTCCCTTGCCCCGGTAAAAGGGAGCCCGCCAGGCATTTCCCGATGGCCAAGATGATCGGCAATCACGGGCAAAGTGGCCCGATTTACCACAGCGCCAACACAGTCAAGGATATGAATACATACGCTTTGTGCGACCAGGTTGTCTATATTGATGACGGTCCTGTGTGGTTGCAACTTGTACCATTGGGGTTGGTGTTCCTGATGGACCTGCTTTCTCCTGCAGTGCAACTGTTCGTAGTAAACGAGGCAATGGAGTCAATGTTGACAGAGTCTGTAAAATACTTTGTGCAATCGGGTTAGCATTACTACGCAAAGCCTCTAGCAATACTGCATCGTGAGTAACTGATGGTAAATTTGAACTAGCTATCGCCCTCTGAAGCCAGTCTGCAAAATCTAAAAATGATTCATTTAACTTTTGTTTAATGGTCATCCATGGTTCCTTTGCGCGCTCATATTGACTCACTGCAACAAAACAATAATTGGGTCTCAGGATGTGAAAGCCCATTATTTTGAACTGATTTAAACAATTAAGTTACTACTTTGTGATCTAACGGCACCCATTCATTGTCTCCCTGTTGGCTTACTATAACTGGGAAGGCTGTGAGAGGAGCCAAACGAATGCCCTCATGTTTACACTTCTCTGCTATTAAAGACCAATCTGTCCCCGTCGTCCCCTTTCTATCTTTATTGGTATCTGTGTTTTCTGTGCTTTGTTATACAGGGAGCTGCGATAATGGAAGTATCCTTTTCTGCTGTTGCACCATATCCTGCATTTGCCGAACTGCTGCTTGCATTTGTTCCATAAGGGCTGTCATGGTATCTGAATTTACAACAGATTACTCCTGCGGCTCGACTATCTCTCCTCCAGATTCCTCCCTTATGTTGATTAGAGCTCTCCCTTTGCTAGTTCGATAAACTCCACCCTTGTCTTTATTTAGCAGTGCTGAGTGTGTTTTTGACCTTGCTCCTCCCTGTGTGATAATGCTTATAGGCAACCAGTCCGTGTCGGATAGTACGTCACTGGCTGCGTCATCACGTCCCTTTGATTCTTCTTCCTCATCTGAGTTAGAGGAAGAGGAAGTTGACACATCTGAATATCTCGTCGGCTGTTCTGACCAGTGCCATATTTGGGTGTTGTCCCCTGCTTCGTCTATTTTGCACAATCTGTCTCCTTGCTCTTCTCGTAATCCTACCAACCGCTATTTATTTCTTCCTTGCTCCTTTTCTGACCCTGCCGGACGTTTTTTATGCTCTCCATCCCACACATCACTCTCCTCCACCCAATCCCGCCCCGGCTGCTCGCTCTCCGCAACCGTAAATTTCTGCTCGAAATCCATCAACTCATCTGCTGGGTATAAGTGCTCGTGTTCCCGTTTTATGTTCTTATCTTCTACCGGATAACATTCCACCCTTTTTCCTGGCAGTGGGCTGTCTGATAGTGGTCTAGGGGGAGGACTAGGAGGTTTAGAGCCCCCTGCTATTGAAGTGCCCACTTGCGTATCCCGATCCATTCCCAGGAGCTGAGGACGCTCCACACCAAATAGAGATGCTCTCGCCGCTGCCCATATTTGATCCTCTTCACATTTTTTATTCATAGCACGACATATCTTACTCCAGGTGGAACACCACACCATCGTGCCCGTTTTCTCAGATTCCCGAATTTCCCTTTCAAATGTTCCCCAGAGTTCACGACGCATAATATCTTGTGGGTTAATAATCAACACTCTCCCCTTTATCCATAGGATGATTCCCTTAATATCCTTTCACGGGCATTTCTCCCCCGCCTCCTTTACATATTCTTTCAATATATGTACCACTAAATCAACGTCGACGTCCTTTTCCGGCTTCATCACCCCTCCAGAGGTTCAGCGTTGTCCAGCACACTGCCTCCGCAGATCACGTCCCGATCACATCAGGGTCACCACTTGTTGTGATTAACGTGTCCTATCCTCGGTGACGAAATCCCGGGAGACACCGAGGGTCCATTGTCAGACTCAGACTCTCATGGAGAAGTAGGCAAAATGGCATTTTATTAAAGGCTACAGGCACTTATATACCTGTAACAGACCCAGCCCTTCGTGGGCGGTATCCTACCTGGTTTCTATGTTTCCATTACAGCAGATGATCTTCCGCATCGCCACATCCCTATACTACCATACATGGTCAGCCTCCCATCAACCACGACCCCCAGGTCCTTTTCCCCTTCACTGACTTCCAACAGCACAGTCCCCAACCTATACTGATACCTGGGGTTGTTCTTTCCCAGGTGCAGGACTCTGCACTTGCCCTTATTGAATTTAATCAAATTTCTTCCTGCCCAACCCTCCAGCCTGTCCAGGTCTCGCGGAATGGCAGCACAGCCTGCTGGGGTGTTGGACACTCCACCCAGCTTGGTATCATCAGCAAACTTGCTGACAGTGCTCTCTGTGCCCTCATCCAGGTCATTGATGAACACGTTAAACAGAACCGGTCCCAGCACCGACCCCTGTGGAACCCCACTGGTTATAGGCCTCCAGCTGGACTCCATCCCATTGACCACAGTTCTCTGGCTTCTTTCTTTCAACCAATTCCCAATCCACCTCACTACCTGATCAATCAGACCACACTGTCTCAGTTTAGCAAGAAGGATGCTGTGGGAGACAGTGTCAAATGCCTTAGAGAAATCAAGAAAAACCACATCCGGTCCTGCACAGTCAGACCCATTACACACAGTAGAAGAGGATAAAGTCCCTGTGGTGTATGAAAGGAATCTGTTGGGGAAAACTGTGGGTATTTCCTGCTTTGGGAAAAGGCAAACCCATTCGTGGGACTGCTTTCGCTCAAGGACCTGGAAGTACTTGGTGGGTGATGATGAAAGATGGTGAAGTATAGTGTGTACCTCAAGGAAGTTTAACACTGGGTGAGAATATGTAGAGGAGTTTTTGTCTAGCAATGGACATGTGAGAAATCCAGCCTTCATTAGCTAACAGAACTTATTACAAGAATGAGGCCTCAAGGTCGGACACAGCTGTGAGAGAGGAAGATAGCCAAGAGAAGAACAACTCCCTGATGCCAAGAAGGAAGATAAGGGAAAAGACTGCTGTGTGCCTGCTGTGTTGACACCCAGAAGTCACCAATCATGTATAATTAAGAGTGCATAGCTTTTTACGAAGTGACCAATCATGTAGAGGTTAGTAGTGACGTTAGGAATAGTAAGAACTATCTAACCCATAATAAACGGCATTCGCTTGATCACATTGGTCTGTGTGTGACTGTCCGTTATTGTCTCCCACAACAATACTTGATACAAAGCTGTATATTAATTGCATAATACTAACAGTATTCCATAAGTGTCTTTCAGGACAACACCACGGTGATGACAGGAGCTAGCATCATCAAGTGGTGTTCAGTAACTGCCTGAGATGAATCTTCAACCTGTGGGCACAAACTGTGATGATTTCCATCTTTCCTACCCTGAGTGACTGTTACAATAGTTGGAATTCTACAATCATGAACTCAATAAACTTTCCTATAGAAAGAAATGATAACCTAGTGGTGGGTATGATGTAAATGGTATGGAATAAGGGGTGGAATGTCCTGGTTTGAGTGAGAACTGCACTAATTCTGTTCAGTAATTTTACTTTTCAGAGTGGTTCTTCTAAGTAATGGCACTTTCTGAAGTTAGCAGCCTGTTCTCACAGACAGTGTCTGCTTCTGGCAATGATAACACCTCATGTTTAGACTTGCTACCAAGGACTGGTATGCAGACCAAGGCCACTGCTGGATCTTGTGTACCACACTGGTGTCGCTGTTTATACCGGGAGCGGAGAGATGCAGCAACATATAAATTCAGCAAGAGCAGGGAAAAGAAGCAACTTTATTAATTTATAATCCATTTTAAATTATTTTTTCAACGTACCGTAAACAGAACTTAGCAAAACACCAGGTGTTGGTCTAGTTTACAGAAACCATCCTCATGTTTCTCATAACATGTGTGAGAAAGGCAGGACTCTCACCGAATACTGTAAGAACCTGATAAAATCCCTCTGCTAGCAGCTTTTCAGCATCCACAATTCCCCCTTCTTGTTTAAAGACCAAGAAGGTATCATTTGTAATCCTCTGCGGGTAGCCTTGCAGAAGGGAGAACAAATGCAGCATAAGGGATCTGCTTGGTAATAGCCAGTTACCAAACAGAGCCCAAATCAGATGCTGCTTTAAAGCGGGCAGAGAGACTCTCCAGCAATGCCATGGGAGATACATCTAGCAAACCCAGTTCTACATCACAATTCTAACCGTTATTAGTCTTAAATAGAAATTTACATCAGTTATTAATTCTAACATAGCCTTAAGGGCTTTAACTTTCTGACTCCATAACAAAAGAAACTTAAAGTTCAGTCTCTGCTTGTGAAAGGATCATCCCAGTCTCTGCTTGTGGAAGGACCATCTGCCTGATGGTCGGTATCCTGGTCATCACCAGAAGGATCATTCAGTTGATGATCTGCACTCTGTTCTTCATTTGGAGGTTGCCTGTTCTGCCTCTGGTGCCGCAGGTCAGGGTGAACACATCTTGCAAGTAGCCACCGTACCCCAGTATCTGTGGAAACACAAGCATACCCATGACCCCAAGCAATAAACTCATACAGGCCTTCCCAATTGTTGGTAAATAGATCCCATACCCAGACTTTCGCCCAGGGCAGGTGAGTCTCGCCTGATGACTGCAATGAGAGAAAATGATTCAGAATAACAGAATTGTTTGAATTTGGTGGCACTGTGAGATGATTAATTGTATACAAAGCTTTTTCTAGTCGTCCCTGTGGGGTTTCTCCATGCATTCCCCCTTTAAGTTTCTCCAGAACATGCTTCAAAGTGCCATGAACGCGATCAACAATAGCTTGGACGGTAGGAGATTGTGGAATGCCAAAAGTGTGGTCTACACCCCATAGGTGCAAGAACTGCAGTGTCTTCTGCGAGGCGTAGGCAGGACCATTATCGGTTTTCACAGCAGACGGCACGCCCAGGACCGAGAAAGCCAATTTCCAATGGGCAGTGGCATCACGGACTTTCTCTCCAGTGTGAGCAGAAGCCCACACAGCCGAGGAGAAAGTGTCAATAGACACATGCACATATTTAAACTGGCCAAATTCAGGGATGTGCGTTACATCCGTTTGCCAAAGCTGCAAGGCTTTCAGGCCTCTGGGGTTTACCCCCGGTGGCAAAGGTGAAGCGAGTCCGTGACCGTCAGCACAAGCACTGACAATGTCATGATCCTCAGTTGGCGTTAAGCGAAACTGCTTCTGCAGGGTATGTGCACATTGATGGAAGAATCCGTGCGATGCCTTGGCTTGTTCAATTTTGTCAGGCTGAGGCGATACCCACACTGAGTTGGTCAGCACGTCAGCCCTGGCATTGCCTTCTGTTACAAAACCTGGAAAACTGGTGTGACTTCGTATGTGCAGAATGTAGAATGGATGTGCTCGAGCTTGAATTGCATACCATAAAGTTTGCAATAGTAAAAACAGAGCCGCATTATTCACTTCCTTTAGAAGTGAACAATCCAAGCGTTGGGTTATATCTGCTATGTAGGCAGAATTAGTAACCCAATTCCAAGGCACCAGAGAGAATCGCTGAAAAGCCATCGCAACAATCCTCAATTCAACCAGCTGTGGCCTTCCAGCACCTGCCACTCAGATCCCTCCTTCCAGGAAACAAAGGCTTTCCCTCGCTTGAGTGACACACCATTGACAGATAGTCGGGCTGTTCTTCATGCCCTCAGGTAGAAACTTCCATTGATATCTCTTCGCAGGTTCAGCATTGTTAACTGCAGGCACAGTAAAGGCAAATTTTGGTCTGTCATTAGGATGCAAAGTGAAAAAGCAATCCTTCAGATCAATGATCAGCATATCCCACCATGTTGGAGTCATGATGGGTGAGGGCATACCAGGCTGCAATGCCCCTACACCTTCCATCACTGCATTAACTTTTCGGAGATCTTGCAAGAGTCTCCATTTCCCTGATTTCTTCTTAATTACAAAAACAGGAGTGTTCCAGGGACTAGTAGAAGGCGCAATGTGTCCCTGTTGTAACTGTTCCTCAACCAGCTCACGAAGGGCGACTAATTTTTCATTTGGTAGGGGCCACTGTGATTCCCAGATCGGTCTGTAAGTTAGCCACTGCCAAGGGAGCATAGGATACTGTGCGCCCTTACGCACAGTGACCCCTATCAAAAATTTGTCCCAATTCGTACCCCGCAAGCTGCCAGCACGTCCCGCCCCCAGAGGTTGACTGGAGCGCTAGTAACATAAGGCCGAATTGTAGCTGTATGTCCCTCTGGGTCTTTTACCGTTACAGGTCGTTCGCTTAAATAGCTCTGTGCGGTTCCTCCTAACCCTGAAATGGTCTATCCCATGGGGGCTAAAGGCCATGAAGGAGGCCACGCAGAGAAGGAGATAATCATTACATCAGCACCCTTTCATTTTCCAAACCAAGATTCCAACCACCCAGTAAGAGAAGTATCTACTCCTGAATTCTCTGCTAGTTCATCAGCCAAAGTAGTAAGACCTCGTAAGTCTCTGGTAATCGTTCCATCAGGAGCAGTGTTATTTGGTATAAACTTGCAACACGGTCCCCCTAACATAACGCGTACTCCTCCTTTCTCTGATAACATCAGATCTAGGACCATTCTATTTTCCCATGTCATTCTACTATTGGCATCCAATGTTCTGCTCTTCCTTTAACTGCATCTCTGGTATAATTTATGAATCTTTGTTGATTATAATAGATATAATTGATCCAATCTACATTTTTATTTATTCCTAGCCTTAAATTAATCAGGAACTCCTTGAGGAACTCCAATATATATTCTATCATCAAAGGAAGTTCCTAATATGCTTCTTTTAATCCTGATTTCCTTCCCTCTTGAAGCCTTATCCTCTCAGAATGCCAGGGTGAATGGGATAGCCAACTGTACAATAGCACAAGTGCCTTCCCAATTGGATGGAAGAGTGTTCCTCAAAACTCTCCCTCAGCAATCCCACCACAAGTCAGATCTCGGAACCTGTAATGATGAATAGTTCCCACTTTTCTAAAGTGTTTTACAGGTACCATTTCTCCAGGCTGTTCTTTCCTGATATAATGCAATAATGCACTCCATTCCTGGGTGGTCATTGGACCACCCTAGGGGAAAAGGAACAACTTGTGGTTTAGGTTGACCTGAGGCACATGCATAACAATCACTCTTATTTAAACTTTTCACAGTGCATTTTATCCATTCCACCCAGGCATTCGTGTCTCCATATCCTGTTTCTACTTCAAATGTCTGTCTCAGATCCTCAATTCTTACTCCTTTTACTATTGTAGGATCATTTTAAAGTTCTCCTACCTCTGTCCTAGGTTTCTGTGTACTTTTCCACTCTTCATCCTTGTTTGAACTTCTCTTTTCAAATTTTTCTACCATTATTCTGAATCATCCTAATGAATCTTTCCCTGTGACCTCTATCCCTAGTCCATAGGGTCGAGTGACAGTATTATTAGCATTACTGATAGTAATTATTATAGGATTACACCCCCCTTCTTGGCAATTGTGGGTAGTGTGTCCTTTTGAGATGGTAATCATCTGTTTTAGGGGTCTCCAATACCAAGTTTTTCTATTCATATCTGCTGTCCATCCATTAACCCAAGTAGTCCACCAAACATTACACCAAGAGGGGCAAGGCGGACACTCCCTATGAAGTGTCCAACCCTGTACTGGTTCAGGACACATGTACTTTTCTGCATTGCTCAGTGCCCTTTGGCTCTCTAGACCCTCACAATCCAAAACCTGGCAAGCGTCAAACATGATGCTCTGGAGCCCGGTCCTCTCTGAGATGCTGAATTGTCGTGGGTTTTGGGCATGATGCGGCAATCCTGCTTTCATGATAGTGAAGTATGAACAACATATTAACATTATTTTGAATGTTTTCATCCCTTTACCACCCCAAACACAACAGATAATACTAGTGCAATGAAAACTACAAACAAAATCTCTACTACTAAAGCAGTATTTCAGACGGTTTTTAAATTATTGCTTCTTCAGTTTGATGAGCAGAGGATTCTCAGTGGGCTGTATGGACCAACATCTGTCCTCAGAGGGAGGTCCTTTGAGACAGGTGTAATGAGTCCAGCCTTTCTCAGCAGTCTTCACCGCAGTTTCTGTTGGCAGTAGAACCTGAAAAGGACCTTCCCACTCAGGCTGCAGTTTTAATTCCCTCCATGACTTAAAAAGAACCCATTCCCCAAGTTGGATGGTATGGACTGCAAATTCCAATGGTGGAGTTTGTGCAAGGAGTCCTTTATCTCTGAGGAACGAAAAAGAAGAGGATAGCCCGAGTATATAGTTCTTAGGAAAAGTATCTTTGGTTTCAAACCTTGGGGTTTTTCCTACTCCGCCCATATAACGTAAGCCAAACAATATTTCATAGGGAGATACACCTAAGTCTTTCCTAGGTGCAGTTCAAATTCTCAATAAGGCAATGGGCAAGAATTTACTCCAGCATTTAGGAACCATTTAGTTTCTAAAATTCACTTTGATAATTGTTTCTTTAGGGTCTGATTCATATGTTCAACCCTACCAGATGACGGTGGATACCAGGGAGTATGAAAGTCCCAAGACATCCGTAATCTTTCCATAGTCCCATGAAGCACCATGCATGTAAAGTGACTTCCTTGATCTGAATCTATATTTTCAACTATTCCATACCTGGGAATAATTTGTTCTAGAAGGATTTTAATTATTCCTGAAGCTGTGGCTGTAGCCATTGGATATGCTGCTACCCATCCTGTTAGATGGTCAACTAATACCAGGATATATTTCAACCATCCTATAGGTGGTAATTCTGAAAAATCCACTTGGATACTGAATGCAGGAGACGGGATGTCTGGTGGAGTTTTAGTAGTCTTTGAACAAGCAACAACAATGAATGGGTAGTTGCATAGTGTGGATACTGAAAAGCTGCTAGCAGAGGGATTTTCCTAGGTTCTCACAATATTCAGTGAGAATCCTGCCTTTCTCACATGTGTTATGAGAAACAGTAGGACGGTTTTGTAAACTAGACTAGCACATGGTGTTTTGATAAGTTCTGTTTATGGTACATTGTAAAAATATTTTGAAATAGGTGCTGTAGGACTTTAACCAATCACCCTAGGAGATGGGTGATTACTGACCAATCGCCCTATGGGGCTAGGGTATATAAAATGGGGTTGTAAATTAATAAAGTTGCTTCTTTTTCCTGCTCTTGCTGAATTTATATGTTGCTGCATCTCTCCGCTCCCGGCATAAACAGCGACATTTTGTGACCTGCGACGTGTACGTCCTGCAATTGCCGAAGCCGAGCAGCTCTCGGGAGGTATGCAACCCCCCCCTCCCTTCCCCCCACCAGCCCCGAGGTTCGCGGCCGGGGCCCGTGCATGGTCCGGGGTATTAGAAAAGCCCTGCCGAGATGGGGACTTGCGGCCTGAAAGAAAGCGTGGTGCTGTTGGCCTGGAAGAATTTCCTGGCCACCAAAAAGAGCGCTGTTCCGGAGGAGCACCAGTTTCTCCTGAGCTCTGACACTGCCTTTGATTTAAAGCTGTGTTGGCTGCTGGGCACTAGGCTCCATCGTGAGCTCCCCCACGGGGACGACACGCTGCTAGACTTGTCTCGCACTTGGAAAGATATATTTGCTGTGCTACTAAAGTCTAAAACTGGCGACGGGGAAGGGATGCTGGCTTCAGAGGGGGACGCCGCTGAGGGGGACGCTGCTGAACTCAGTGTAGCAGCCGGCGGCAGGCGCACCGAGAAGCCGTCTCCAGCCCCACAGGATCCGGTGCCGGTCCTACAGCCCGTTCAGCGGCAATACACCTTTCCCCGGGATTATGTTCCCCCTAAATACCCGACGCCTGCAGAGCAGCTCGCGGAAATGCTTAAACAGAGAGATGGCTCGGAGCGCCCCTCGCTCCTTAGCCCAGCGGCTCTGATCTCCTCCGCGCCACTCCCTTCGGCAAACATAACAGTGCTGGTCGTTCCCACAGCCTCTCCGTTTGACCGACCCGGCTTAACGGTGACCTGGAGCTCCATGGTGGCACCCAGGTTTTCCGCGCGCCCGCTGCGTTCACAACACCCTGGAGTTTTTCACGAGCGCCCGCGGCGCCCGGCAGCTCCGCGCGTGGGCCCCTCTCTGGGTGTTTTCATGCGCAGGCGCAGCCGCACATGACGGACCTGTTAACGCGGCAGCTGGCAATGATGGAAGAATATCTGCCGAGGATATCTCAGCAGCTAGCGGAATTGCAGGAAGCGTTCCTGCGGGTGGTCGCTGAGAGAGCCGTGCCGGGCCGACCCGGGCCGGAAGTGCCGGCTCCGGTAATTCCGAACGCGGAAGTAGCGACGGCTCCCGCGGCGGAACCGGCAGCGACGGAAGAAACGGCGGCCCCACTGGAGGCGGAAGCGGCATCTCCGGTGCCGCCAGCCGAGCTGACGGCCCCGACTCCAGCGGCACAGGCGGCTCCGTCACAAGATCCGCCTGCGCCGCCGGCAGCGCCCCAGACTGCGCCGCCACAGCCGCCTGCCTTGCTGTCCCCTGCGCAACCGACTGCAGCCCCCACCGCCGTACCGCCCTCTAGCCCGGTACCCGTACCCTGCCCGCCTCCATTGTTCGTGCTGGGGTCCTCCGGGAAACCCCTGCCTGACGATTCAGGCAGTGACACAGAGGGCACGCTTGCCTCAAGGTGGAAGGCTGCAGTAACCGGACAGCGGAAGAAGCGGTTTCTGCAGGGCCCTCCTTGGACACTCCCAGACTGTACTGTAACTGTCCGTCCAAGAAACGTCAGGCATTTCTGGGAGTCGGTTAAATTGCGGGCTCTAGAGGAGGGCAACTGGGATCTCTTAGACAAAGTGGGACTGCCAGACAGGTCAGGGGAATTTATGCGGGATCAGGAGACTGCTGTAACGCCTCAAAAGGGTGTGCCACTAACTCAAGGCGATAGTAACACCCCGCAAGGGGATGTCCAAGCCTATCCTGTGTTTAAGGCTGCCCCAAATTCAGGTCAAAATGATAAACATGATGTTATTGCATGGAGGCTTATATAGGATTTACAATCCAAAGTGGCACAATAGGGGCTTGGTTCTCATGAAGTCATGCAACTTATTAGTGCTGAATACTGATCTGCTTGATCCATTTAATATTAAGCACTTAGCTCAAATCCTATTTCAACCTGTACAATTTGCAGTTTTTGACGGTATCTGGAGAAAGATGTCTGAGAAGGTTGCACTACGGAATAAGCAGTTGCCTTCCACTGACATTAGACATGATGTTGGAGTAGATGCCCTTAAGGGAATTGATCATTTCTCTAATCCCGATCTCCAGACCACCTGGCCCCCTCAAATCATAGAGCAAGCTCAAAACTTCGGCATGGGAGCTCTATTGAAGGCCATGGAAATGGCTGCTCCTAAAACACGGTATATAAATATATGCCAGGGGCAGACAGAGCCATTTTTACTCTTCATAGAAAAGGTTGCTGCTGCCCTTGAGAAGCAGGTTGAAGATAATTCAATGAGGCAGATGATGTGCATACAATTAACAAGAGACAATGCCAACGATGACTGTAGAAAAATCATCGATGCTCTACCAGGGGAGCCTACACTCACAGATATGGTTGAAGCCTGTGCTAAGGTGGGGTCTGCGAGCCATAAAAGGTCTGCTTTGGCTGTGTTTCTGCCGTCTGTTCACGCATCATCTGATCGTGAACCAAAGCAGTCCAAAGCCGGGAGCAAACGGAAAAGGGCTAAACCAAGGCAAAAGGAAAACGCAGGGACCCCCCAGTGCAAGAGGTGTGGTAGGCCAGGTCATCGTGCAGAATACTGCAGATCTCTGCGCCATGCCGAAGGCCGGCCTCTGTCGGGAAACTCACACCGGGGTGCAAAAAGGGGGAATTGCTCTCCGATGCAGGTGATCCCCCAGGGAATGGCACAGACATAGGCCTACCCAGACACCTTAGAGACGGCAACCCAGGATCAGCCGGGGTTGATGTCTACACCACAACAACAGTTGTCCTAGAATCTAGTCGTATTTATAAGGTCCCTTAGAATGCATATGGACCCCTAGGTCAGGGACTCAGTGCAGTGCTCGTGGGAAAACCTAATGTTACCCACCGAGGGATCTTTGTGCAC
>JANVCC010003749.1:0-27071 GCA_025345505.1 Todiramphus chloris collaris | reverse complement strand
CCAGTTTCTAACCCAGCGAAGAGTCCTCCTGTCTATGCCATGACCTGACAGCTTCTCCAGCAGAATGCTGTGGGAAACGGTGTCAAATGCCTTCCTGAAGTCCAGGTAGACAACATCCACCGCCTTGCCCTCATCCACTAGGCGGGTCACCTGGTCATAGAAGGAGATCAGGTTGGTTAAACAGGACTTGCCCTTCATGAACCCATGTTGGCTGGGCCTGATCCCCCCATTGTCCTGCACTTGCTGTGTGATCACCCTCAAAATGAACTGTTCCATAATCTTTCCCGGGACTGAGGTCAGGCTGACAGGCCTGTAGTTCCCTGGATCATCCTTCCTGCCCTTCTTATAGATGGGTGTCACATTGGCAAGTCTCCAGTCATCTGGGACCTCCCCAGTTGACCAGGATCGCTGATAAATGATGGAGAGAGGCTTGGTAAGTTCCACTGCCAATTCCCTCAGCACTCTCGGGTGGATCCCATCTGGCCCCACAGACTTGTGGGTTTCCAGTTGGCTTAGAAGATCTTTAACTACCACTTCCTGGATTATGAGGGGACTGTTCTGGTCTCCATCCCTATCTTCCAGCTCAGGGGATTGAATGCCATGAGGATAACCAGAATGACTATTAGAGACTGAGGCAAAGAAGGCATTAAGTACCTCAGCCTTTTCCTCATCCTTGATAACAATGTTCCCCCTTGCATCCAGTAAGGGATGGAGATTTTCCCTAGTTCTTTTTTTGTTATTAATATATTTGTAAAAACTCTTTTTGTTGTCTCTTGCAGTGGTGGCCAGGCTGAGTTCTATTTGAGCTTTTGCCCGCCTAATATTCTTTCTACACAACCTACCTAAATCCCTGTACTCTTCTTGAGTAGCCTGAAGTATTCCATCCCATATACATCATATTTAGTATAAAGCTGAGGGATCACAAAGGTCAAGCTCTCTTCTTCAGTGGCCGGTGTCCAAGGAGGAATCTGTCCATAAGTCTCTCTCCCTTATTCCCTTTTTCTTCCTCTTTGGGAAAGGAGAGGGATTAACAGAGAGCATCTCTTATAGGCCTAGTGGATGTCCCTGTCCCTAAACCTTGACACTGGGGCATGAATGGATTGAGGACTACCCCGCAGAGAATGATTTGTGGGTGCTGATGGATGAAAAACTGAATATGAGAAAGCAACATGCGCTTGCAGACCAGAAAACTAATAGTATTCCTGGCTGCATCAAAAGAAGTGTTGCCCACAGATCAAGGGATGTGATTCTGCCACTCTACTCTGCTCTCATAAGACCCCCCTGCAGTACTGCTCTGGGACCCCCAGGGTAAAGAAGTCATGGACCTGCTCGAGCATGTCTAGAGGAGGGCCACAAAGATGATCAGGGAGCTGGAGCATCTTCCCTATGAGGACAGGTTGAGAGGGTTAAGGTTGTTTAGCCCGGAGAAGACAAGTCTCCTTACAGCAGATATCCAGTACTTAAAGGGAGACTACAGAAAAGATGGGGAGGGACTCTTTATCAGGTAGTGTAGTGATAGGATGAGGGGAAACAATTTAAAAATGAAAGAGGGTAGATTTAGATTAAATACTGGGAAGAAATTCTTTACTGTGAGGGTGGTGAGACACTGGAGCAGGTTGCTGAGAGAAGTTGCGGATGCCCCCTCCCTGGAAGTGTTCAGTGCCAGGATGGATGGGTCTTTCAGCAACCTGGTCTAGTGGAGGGTGTCCCAGCACATGGAAGGGGGTTGGAACTAAATGATCTTTAAGGTCCCTTCCAATCCAATCCATTCTATGATATAACAGAATCACAGAATCACTATCTTTGGAAAAGACCTTGAAGATCATCAAGTCCAACTGCTATCTAACTCTACCAGGGCCACTACTACACCATATCCTTAAGCACCATATCTAGATGTCTTTTAAATACATCCATGGTTGGTGATTTAACCACCTCCCTGGGCAGCCTCTTCCAGTCTTTGATAATCATTTCAGTATAGAATTTTTTTCTAATATCTAACCTAAATCTCTCCTGGTATAACTTGATGCCATTTCCTCTTGTCCTATCAGTTGTGACCTATGAGAAGAGACCAACACCCACCTCTCTGCAACCTCCTTTCAGGTAACTGTAGAGACCGATAAGGTCTCCCCTCAGCCTCCTTTTCTTCAGACTAAACAACTCAGCTCCCTCAGCCACTCCTCATAAGACTTATTCTCAAGACCCTTTACCACATTCATTGCCTTTCTCTGGACTTGCTCCAGCACCTCAATGTATTTATTATACTGTGGTGACCAAAACTGAACAGAGTACTCAAGGTGCAGCCTCACCAGTGCTGAGTACAGTGGAACAATCACTTCTCTAGTCCTGATGCAGGTCAGGATGCTGTTGGCCTTCTTGGCCACATGGGCACACTGCTGGCTCATGTTCAGCTATCTGTTGATTAACACCCTTAGGTCCCTTTCTGCCAAGCAGCTTCCCAAGCACTCAGCCCCAAGCCCGTAATATTGCAGGTGGTTGTTGTGGCCCAAGTGCAGGACTTGGCACTTGTCCTTGTTGAAGCCCATATGATTGGCCTCAGCCCATTGATCCAGCCTGTCCAGGTCCCTCTGAAGAGCCTTCCTACCCTCAAGCAGATCAACACACCCACCTCACTTGGTGTCATCCACAAACTTACCAAGGGTGCTCTCAATGTCCTTGTCAATATGATTGATTAAGTTATTTAAGAAAACTGGACCCATCACTGAGCCCTGGGGAACACCACTTGTGACTGTCCACCAATGGATTTATCTCCATTCACTACTGGGCCCGGCCCTCCAGTCAGTGTTTGATCCAGCAGAGTGTACCCCCATCCATGTACCCCATCCATGCCTAGGGAAGCCATTTTTTTCATGCGGATGCTTTTGGGAACAGCATCAAAAGCTTTTCTGAAGTCCAGGTAAACAACATTCACATTCACAGCCTTTCTGTCATCCACCAAGCAGGCCAACTTGTCGTAGAAGGAGGTGAGGTTTGTTAAGCAGGCCCTGCCCTTCATGAACCTGTGCTGACTGGGCCTGATTGCCTGGTTGTCCTGTAAATGGTGTGGTATGTCACTCAAGATTATTTGTTTCATGAACACTATTCACATATCCACCTGCTCCAGTGTAGAGTCCTTCATTGGCTTCAGGGGAACAACCTGCTTTACCATAATCACCACCACCTTCCCCTCCTTAACAGACCTTGATGTTCGAAGGATTGTTTCTCAGCTGTTTATTGCTCACTCCTCTCTCACCAGCTGTGATGCAGTGAAAACCTCAATAACCAAAGTTATTCAGCAGGCATTCTTTATTTTGCGGCACCGGATGCACAGGGGATCACTCCTCCAAATGTGCGTACTGATGCAAGCTGAGTACACAGTTTATATGCAGGCTAAACATACATATTGATTGTATTTCTTAGAAAGGGCAGTCTTCTGCTAATGGGTTCCTGGAATTCATTTACATAGTCCGAGCATGCATAATAAAATTAGGGTTAGGGTCTTTTCTCCCCTCGGTGGTATTCCATGACCTCTGGTGGACATTTACTTCATCTTCTCTTCTTCATCACTGTGTTCTTTTAGTGACCTAAAGCCTAAAATCCTTATTCTTGCCAATTCTTGTATGTTCAGCATGCTTGAGTTCCTTGAGATGTCTTGTTGTCCTGTTCCTGAAGATAAACACTATCTACAAGGTTATGAATTTCACAGTATGTCCCTACTATCAACTACCCATTTATTGTTGTTTCTTGTTCAAAGATTAGTAAAACTCCACCAGACATCCCATCTCGTGCCTTCAATTCCTCCCTTTTCTATTCACAGCATGAATTCTTTCGCTATGACTATAAAACTCCATTATTGATTAATGTCTTTTAAAAATATTTTCCAATTTCTACCTGGTGTTTAATTCTATTGCATTTCCAGCCTTCGTAATTATCTAAATATTCATTGCAACACCAAAGGGTACATTGAATAATTATACAAGTTAAAGCAACCAAAATAGCAAATCCTACTATGAATGCAAAGATTTGTCTCAACTAAGCTAAGTTTGGAAGCCAAGAAGTCAATCTTTCCCAAAGTTCCCTGAATCCCCAACTAGTATCATCTTTACTGACTTAATGAAAAACTCGAAAATAATTTACCCAAATCTTCCTCGATTCTGCTCTCTTGTTTTACATATACACAACTCTGATTGATAATTGTACAAACCCCTCCTTCCTTCAGGGTTAATAAGTCCAGTGCCATTCTATTCTGTAAAACTACTTTTGAAAATGAATTTCCCTCTGTCTGAAGACCACAGATGGCGTCTGAAGACCACAGATGGCATCTGTAGTGATGTTAATTACGTCATCCAGAGCATCTGAAATATTCACTATAGCTTTCTCGAGTTCACTGACCACTAACCAAGGTAAAAACCATCTCACAAAACTATGGAATCCCATTCCGTCTTTTGCAAAGGGATTCTCTTCCCATTTAGATACATCCAGGGAGATTAAGTATCCAGTTGTACACATTCCCTTCCATCCTGCAGGGATCTGTTTCTTACTAATGCTGTCTCCTCACAATCACCAATACCTATCAGGTAGGCACACTGTGCCATCCACACTGATAAGACCGATTTCCCAGTATGTCTCCACCTCGGCTTGCTTAAGTTTGCAATTGTGTGCAATTACAAAAATCGATGTATGTAACATTCAGTCCTGACAGATCCCATGTGCCTACTTTCACTGTAGTCTGATTTATCCCATAATCATTCCATCATTGCAAGTACAGCTATTACAATTGAAAGAGATCAATGGGGAGCAAAGGCAATTTTTGATCTATTCCTCCAAATACAGTTATTATTGTTAAACAGAAACTGAGTTTTGATATCCTCGAATTTTGTAAATTGAATTTTGGGCCAAACCCATAGCTCAAATTATCAGGAGAACAATAACCTCCATCAGGCCTTTTCCAAAATTCAGGCCAGGTATTGTTATCATAGATCCAATGAGTTGAGGCCAACCTGTGTAGAGGCAGCCTCATGTCTCCCTTAGGTAAGGCAGTACAAATCCAGCAGTCTTAACTAGCATTAGGTAGCATTCGGATAATTTCAAAATGTATGTTCCTGTCCCAAGCAAGTACAATATTTTAGTTGTTAGCTAGAAGTAGTGATGCTAAGGCCTGCAAGGCCGAAAAACAGCCAACACTGCCTCGACCTTGAGGAGATAAGACTAAGGATGAGAAAAGCAGAAGCACCTGTCAAAACAGGAGGATAAGAGGAGAAAAACAGGGTGCTGAAGGAAGAAAACCAAGTGAATCGCCAGCCAATTAAAGGTGTTTGAAGTGCGCATGAACAGACTCTAGGTTTGAGTGTGGGGCGAATGAGAAGTGTCCTGGGTAAGTGATCAGTATTGTCTCGTGTATAACTATAGCCTGTTTCACTTAATAAAGTGACTTCTGATTACAACCATATTGGTTGTGCTGTTGGAGTCCTTCCCTGCGCGCTACACTGCAATTTTAACTGAAGTGGTCCTGCAGGTTCAGACATCCACTGCTTATTCGGATCCCTTTTCACTCGAGAGTAGTGGATCCAGGCAGGTCTCTCCTTCATCTTAAATGCAGTGAAGGTGGTCAGCTGTGGAGTGTTTTGCCAGGGCCATGCTGGTGGGAAAGTGAGGGAGTGTTAGGATGGGAGTATAACCTTCAGCAGCAGTGGGAGTGTTAGTCTAAACAGCCCTGGAATGTCCTGTGAACATCTGCCTTTGAACTGTTGTTTTGAAGATAGCTGTAAAGTAGCTGAGAACTTCTGTGTTTGCCTATGTTGTTAATGAAAGCATGTCTGGGTGGTCTCATTGGTTAAGTTTGGATGGTAAACATAGTTGGCTATATAAGCGGCTTACGGTTCTAATAAAGTGGCTCTCTTGCACCTCAACTGGGGAGTCCATGATATGATCCGACACAGTCAGCAGCACGTTCTAAAGTCCATTCCACTTCTCCCGAAGGCGTTCTCCTCAAAAATACTTAACATATATGAATGGGATTATCTCATCCTCTTGCCCTGGTTTCGATCACACACTGGTTAATTCCATCTATCTGTTTGCTTAGGGCTCTTATATATTGTGTCAAATATTGTTCTCCCACCTGATTCAAGTCTTCTCCTTGACATAGCATGTCATATGCTCTGCCATATAAAATGTCAAAAGGACTTAAGCCTTCTTTGGCCTATGACGGTTCATATTCTTAGCACAGCCAAAGGTATGACTGGTACCAATACATATTGGTTTCTTGACAAATTTTAGCAATTTGCTGTCTTATTAGATGATTCATTTTCTCTACCTGTCCACTCACTTGTGGTCTATTAGGAGTATGCAACTGCCAATCAATTTCTAATTCCTTGATAATCTGTAGTATAATTTCAGCAGTGAAATGTGTTCCCTGATCCAAGAACATTACAGAAGGTACCCCAAATATCTGTATTATTTCATGTAGAAAGGCCTTTGAAACTTCTCTTTGTTTGACAAGGGAATGCTTCTGGCCATCCCAAAAAGGTATCTGTTAATACCAGTAAATGCCTATACCCCCCTTTCCTATGTAGCTCAGAAAAATCAATCTGTCTGTGGTCCCCCAGAGCATTCCCCTTTCCAATCTGTCCCAACTGTATTCAATTATTAATATTGGGATTATTTTCAAACATATTTCACATTGTTGTGTTACCTGTCTGACTGTTGTATATAAACTCTTTCTGACCACACTCTCTGATTCAGAAATTTATATAATGGATCTGCTCCCCAGTGAGTCTTGCTATGTTCCTCCCTCACAACTCCCCATACTAATTTGGCAGGGACTACTATCCTGCCATCCTCTAATTGAAACCAACCTCCAGAGAGAAATCATCCCTCCCAATTCTATTATCAGCTCATAGTCCGAGTTAGAATATTCAATGTTTCCTTGCCTAACTAGGTTTATATTCCTATTATCTAGAATTAAGATCAAAATTTGCTTTTCTTGTGTCCTTTCTGTGGCCTTTAAAGCCTCATAGTCAGTCAGTGGGGTCCCTTTCTCTGGATCGGTGTTACGCCTTAGGTGCCCAAGACAATGCATTGTGGTGGGTTGACCTTGGTACAGCACCAGGTGCACACCAAGCCCTTCTATCACTCCCCCCGATCCCCTTCAGCACGGCACACAGGGAGAGAATAAGATGCAAAGCAAACAGGTGTGGGTTATGATAGATAAGATGTTATTCTCTACTTCCTGTCTGCAGGCGATGTCGGGCTGAGTCCAGGAAACAGGGCTCCAGGAACATGTAGCAGC
Source organism: Todiramphus chloris collaris (assembly GCA_025345505.1). Lineage (NCBI taxonomy): Eukaryota > Metazoa > Chordata > Aves > Coraciiformes > Alcedinidae > Todiramphus > Todiramphus chloris. The sequence continues at coordinate 19,786 of JANVCC010003749.1, read as the reverse complement.
CACTTGGAGGACAAAGCAGAATGCCCCCCCCATCCTCCTCCTGCCCTCTCCCTTTATAGTTGAGCTGACATCATATGGTATGGAATATCCCACTGGTCAACTCAGCTCAGCTGTATCCTCTCCCCCATCTTGCCCCACCAGCCTCTGGTGCCATGTGAGCACTATCAGTTACAACACAGGTGTGTTATCAACACCCTCCAGCTCCCAGTACTGCAGCATGAGGGAGGGATGGGGAAAAGCAGCTCAGCCAGACCCACTACAATCTCCACACCTTATTCCATACCATTTGCATCATGCTCAGGCCCCACATAATACATACTTAAACCACCTCTAAACCCAAGCAATACATTGTCATCAACTACTATCCCCAGTCTTTTAACAGATAGTCCCTCGTTCCATGAGGTGCCTTCACTCGATGACTTGGGTCTCATCTGTCAAGGTGGATGTTCTGGACAGAAGCAGTATGTCTGATTGTTGGGCACCAAGACTGGCTAGATCTTGGTCCTTGCCGTACTCATCGGGTCCTTCACCAATTTCACTTTCTGTTATTCCATCTCATTCCTACAGCATCATTTCCTGCAACATACAACTCACATTCCAGATGATCTTTCTGCAAAGGTCAAATCTCCTAGAGGTACACACTGGGTCTCACCATCCTCCCGCATTACCCACCAGGTATATCCAGGCCCTTGAGCACACAATCCCACAAATGGGTTTGCCTTTTCCCAAGGGTTGAGCTATCCACACTGCCTTCCCCAACCACCTCCCGGTGTACACTACAGGGACCTTATCTCCTCCCACAACAGGCAGGGGTTTTGTTTGGGCAGGGGCATGACAGCTAAGAGATCCTCTGGTGTTAAGTAACCAGGTGGCCTTTGCTAGATGTTTGTCCCATTGTTTAAAGGTCCCACCCCCTAATGCTATTAATGTGGTTTTTAACAGCCCATTGTACCTTTCAATCTTCCCAGAGGCTTGTGCATGATAAGGGATGTGATACACCCACTCCATGCCTTGCTCCTTGGCCCAGGCATCCACAAGGATATTTCAGAAATGAGTTCCATTGTCTGATTCAATTCTTTCTGGAGTATCATGCTGCCACAAAATCTGCTTTTCCAGGCCCAGGATGGTGTTCCGGGCAGTGGCATGGTGCAGCGGGTATGTTTCCAGCCACCCAGTGGTTGCTTCCACCATTGTAAGTACGTGGCGCTTACCTTGGCAGGTTTGCAGGAGAGTGATGTAGTCAACCTGCCAGGCCTTTCCATATGTATATTTTAGCTAACGTCCTCCATACCACTGGGGCTTTAACCTCTTGGCTTTTTTGATTGCAGCTCATTTTTCACATTTGTGCATGACCTCTGTGATAGCCTCCATGGTCAGATTCACCCCTCGATCTCGAGCCCATGTATAGGTTGCAACTCTTCCCTGATGACCCAAGGTGTCATGGGCCCATCGCGCTATAAATAATTCACCCTTCCGCTGCCAATCCAGATCCACCTGCGCCACTGCCTCCTTGGCAGCCTGGTCTGCCCGCTGGTTGTTCTGATGTTCTTCAGTGGCCCGGCTTCTGGGCACATGGGCATCCACGTGGCGCACCTTCACCACCAGGTTCTCTACCCGAGCAGCAATGTCTTGACACAGCCCAGCGGCCCAGATGGGTTTGCCTTTGCGCTGCCAGTTGCTCTGTTTCCATTGCTGCAACCACCCCCACAGGGCATTTGCCACCATGTAGAGTCAGTGTAGAGCACTGGCCACTTTTCTCATTCGGCAATATCTAGGGCTAGTTGTATGGCTTTCACTTCTGCAAACTGACTGGATTCACCGTGTCCTTCAGCAACTCCAATGACTTGTCGTAGGGGACTCCACACAGCAGCCTTCCACCGTCAATGTTTTCCCACAATGTGACAAGACCCATCAGTGAACAAGGCGTATTGCTTTTCATCATCTGATAATGTGTTGTATGGTGGGGCCTCCTCAGCACGTTTCACCTCTACCTCTGGCGACATCCCAAAATCTTTGCCTTCTGGCCAGTTCATGATCACTTCTAGGATCCCTGGGCGACTGGGGTTCCCTATTCGAGCCCATTGCGTTATCAGTGCAATCCACTTGCTCCATGTGGCATCAGTTGCATGGTGTGTAGATGAGACTCTCCCTTTGAACATCCATCCCAGCACTGGCAGTCGGGGTGCCAGGAGGAGCTGTGATTCTGTTCCGATCACATCTGAGGCAGTTCTAACTCCTTCATATGCTGCCAGTATCTCCTTTTCTGTTGGAGTATAGTTAGCCTCAGATCCCCTGTATCCTCGACTCCAAAAACCCAGAGGTCGGACTTGTGTCTCCCTGAGTGCCCTCTGCCAGAGGCTCCAGGTAGGACCATTCTTCCCGGCTGTGCTGTAGAGTATGTTTTTGATATTTGGTCCTGTCCGGACTGGACCAAGGGCTGCTGCGTGCACAATCTCCTGTTTAATTTGTTCAAAGGCCTGTTGCTCTTCAGGGCACCAGTTAAAGTTATTTGCGTCACATGGTAGACTGGTCTTACAATGAGACTGTAATCTGGAAACCCACAGCACCCAGGAAAGCCTGTGTCTCCTTTTTGTTGCTTGGTGGAGACATTGCTGTTATCTTATTGATCACGTCCATTGGAATGTGTCGACGCCCATCCTGCCATTTTATTTCAAGGAACTGTATTTCCTGCGCAGGCCCCTTCACCTTGCTTCGCTTTATAGCAAAACAGGCCTCCAGGAGGTTTTCAATTATTTTCTTCCCTTTCTTGAAAACTTCTTCTGCTGTGTTGCCCCATACGATAATATCATCAATGTACTGGAGATGCTCCGGAGCCCCACCTTCCTCCAGTGCAGTATGGATCAGTCTGTGGCAGATGGTGGGGCTGTGTTTCCACCCCTGGGGCAATCGATTCCAGGTGTACTGGACTCCCCTCCAGGTGAAGGCAAACTGTGGCCTGCACTCTGGTGCTATTGGAATGGAGGAAAATGCATTAGCGATGTCAATCGTGGGGTACCACTTGGCTGCCTTGGACTCCAGCTCATACTGAAGTTCTAGCATGTCTGGCACAGCAGCACTCAGCATCGGTGTAACTTCATTCAGACCACGATACTCCACTGTCAATTCCCATTCTCCATTTGACTTTTGCACAGGCTATATAGGGCTGTTGAAAGGTGAATGAGTTTTGTTGATCACTCCCTGGCTCTCCAGATGGTGAATCAATTCCTGGATAGGGATCAGGGAATCTCTGTTGGTGCGATATTGCCGCCGATGCACCGTTGTCATAGCCATTGTCACCAGCTCCTCTGCAACCTTCATTAGCCACACTATAAAAGGGTTCTCTGAGAGACCTGTCAAGGTGGACAACTGTTCACTTCCCTCCGCTTCCAAGGCAGCAACACCAAAAGCCCACCTTTTGGATCCTTGAAATAGCCTCTCCTGAGATAATCTATGCCAAGGATATACGGGGCCTCTGGGCCAGTCACAATGGGGTGTTTATACCACTCCCTACCAGGCAGGCTCACTTCAGCCTCCAATACTGTCAGCTGCTGGGATCCCCCTGTCACCCCAGAAATACTTATGGGCTCAGTTCCTCTGTATTTAGATTTCATTACCATGCACTATGCACCTGTATCAACCAAGGCCTTGTACCTCTGTGGATCTGACATGCCACGCCATAGGATCCACACAGTCCAGTAAATCCGATTGTCCCTTTCCTCCACCTTGCTAGAGGCAGGGCTCCTCTATTCCTGCTCCTGGTCAGAATATTCACTGTCTGACCCTTGCTGTGTCAAACCAGAAGTCCCCTCATCAGGCTCGGTGGAGTTGATTTTATTCTTCCTGTATCTGCAAGATCGTCGATTGCCTTCTTGTGGTTCGACACTGAATGCATTAATGGTCTTCTTGGATGGCCCTTTTTTAACGGCTGTCTTCCCTCTCAATTCCTGTACACGGGCTTCCAACTTAAAGGTTGGTTCACCGTCCCACTTCCTCATATCCTTCCCCTTGTCACGCAGAAAGAACCAGAGTGCACCACGTGGCATACGCCTCGGGCTCCCTTTCCGTCTGACTGGCTGATTCCTTGGGGGACTCCTGATATCCAAGGCGCTAGCCCTTAGGGACGTGGATGTACCAAGACTCTCTTCAAAGTTCTGAAGCCAGGAAGAAACAGTTTCCACAGTTGGGTTATCCATTTGTGGATAATACATTGCTGCCAAGTTGTCAGAATATGATGCTGGTGCATTCTTAATCACTTTCCTCCACATGGCCCTTGTACACTGAACATCCTCTGGATCTTTAGGATGCTCATCATTATCTAAATCCCCATAGATGACTTCCAGTACTGCTAGTTCCCTCAGGTACTGGATGCCTTCATCAGCAGTGGACCATTTTCCTGAGGAGGTGGCATTCATTAAGTCTCCCTTGAATGGATATCTTGCTTTGACGCTTGAAAGGAGCTGTCTCCAGAGACTGCAAATTGCTGCCTCTTTTCCAATTCCTTGTTCAATGCCACGATTCAGTCACTGCACTGACAGTCATAACACGGGTGTGTTATCAACACCCTCCAGCTCCCAGTGCTGCAGCATGAGGGCTTGATAGGGAAAAACAGCTCAGACAGACCCACTACATGCATAATGGCAACCTTAGCTGATAGCTGGACAGCTTCCAATAGGCGAAGTATTTCTTCTGCATGTTTCATTTGTTTTTCTTGTGTGAACAGCAAGCCTCTCTCCTTCCAAATAGCTCCGTGATCACGGACAACTCCAAAGGCATGTTTGGATTCTGTCCATATGTTTATCTTTCTTCCTTTTGGTAGTTCCCGGGCTCTAGTGAGAGCAATTCTTTCAGCCTTTTGGCCCACTCTCCCAGCAGGTAGTGGTTGAGACTCGATTACCTTGTCTGTTTTTGTTTCTGCATATCCAGCCTTACGGTTAGGAAACTGCTTCCGTCTGTGATTCTTCTGCATCTTCCAGTGGCTCCTCTGCTCAATGTGATCTGCTGCAATATACCTTTTCCATGGTACCCAGTCAGTCAGGTACCAGTGGTTCAGATGTCTGTCCTCTGAGGAAAGAGGCTGGATTCACAGTATTAGTTGCTTCAATCGTAACATCATCAGATTCAACCAGAATGGCCTGATATTTCAAAAATCGAGATGGGAATAGCCGATGATTTCCTTTTTTTTCTAATACCGAGGATACTGCATGGGACACTAAAACAGTTATTTGTTGTTCCATAGTGAATTTTCATGCCTACTGTATGTTCAGCACCACTGCGGTCACTGCCCATAAGCATCTAGGCCATCTTTTGCTAACTTCATCCTATTGCTTGGAGAAGTAAGCTACAGCCCTTTTGTACGGTCCCAACCTTTGGGCCAGTACCCCTAATGTCTTGTACCTTGTCTCTCATATGAAAACAGCCAGAATGGCTTGGTGATGTCTGGGATTCCTAAAGTTGGAGCCTCTATTGGCTCCTTTTTCAGTTACTTAAATGCACTCTTTGCATCTGGAATATAAACTAAATCAGGGGAGGCTTCTTTGATAAGTTAATAGAGAGGTATTACTAAAATCCCATAGGTATGTATCCATAATTGACACCAACCTGTCATTCCCAGAAATGTGTGGAGGTCTTTTACCATTTGAGGTTCAGGTGTCCTGCAGACAGCTTCCTTCTGTTCCTTCCCTAGTTCCTGAAGTCCTCCTGAGACTTCATATCCTAGGTAGGTAACTTGTTTCTCCACAATCTGATCTTTCTCACAGGAGACTCGATATCCACTTAGTCCAAGAAAGTTTAACAAGTTTACAGTCCACCTAAAGCATTCTCCTTTGATTTTGGTTGCAATAAGAAGATTGTCGACATACTGCAGGAGTGTTCTGTCTTCTGACAGACATTCCCAAGTTTCTAACTCCTGGGACAATTGGTTGCCAAATATTGTAGGGCTATTTTTGAATGCCAGGGGTAACACTATCCAGGTGAGTTTGGTTTTCCTCCCTGTCTCAGAGTTCTCCCATTCAAAAGCAAATTTTTATTTTTTTTTTTTAACTCTCTTCTGCTAACGTTAGACTGTTACTGGTTTAGCGTTTTTAGTTCTCCCAGGTATCTCAGAAGCCCAGATTCCTGGGAATATCTGGTCCAGTATTTCTTGAGAAATTAAATTCTGTTTTATGTTTGGATTAGTGACAAACTTAAACTCTGAATTAATTTATCTTCTAAAATTTTAACTTCCACTCCTGTGGGTTTAAATTCAAGTTTTGCTTCCAATTGTTCAAGCAGATCCTGCCCTGTCAAGAGCTATGGGGAATTTGTCAAATAGCAAAATTGGTGTTTTCCAATTTGTTTTCCCAATTTAAACCTGAGTGGTTTCAAAAAATATGCTTTTTCTGGTTGGCCAGTAGCTCTCATAACACAAAATTCTTATCTACAGGTGTTAATTCTTGATTCTAAACAGAAAAAGAAGCTCCTGTATCAACTAGAAATTCTACTTCCTTTCCTGTTTCCCCAGCTGTATTTTAACCAGTGGATCCACTCATGTAGATGCCCCAGGCCCAATCAATCTACTTCTGCAGTCAGAGCCTGCCTGCTCTTTGGGTGTTCCAGTGTCCGTCCTCATTAAAATATGCACACTGCTTCATACCTAAAGTGCCTCTCCTTCCTCCTACAGAGTTTCCTAGCCCTCCCTTTTCTTTGTTCTAAAACTATAAATCCCTTCTCCTGTTGCTGATCATGATTTCAACAAACCTTCCTGGCTGCCTTCTTTTGTTTTTCTAATTCCCTCTCTGCCCTGTCGCCTGGCTCTCATCCTCCCCGATTTACTCTTATCTCTTAGAGGAGAAAATCTCAGGGAGGGAGTCACTGTCTTTCCCGTGCCTATGCTGGCCATGTCTCTTTCTCTCTCTCACCTATCCTTTCCTAATGCTAACACAAAGACAGCTTGAAACTAGCCCCAAACTTATATCAATGCATTAATAGCCTTTAAAGTTTCTCTGTTCTGTGATTGTTCAGAACTCCTCAAAAAGAATGCAAACCCAAAACACAACAATAAAAACACACTCAAAACAGTAATACACAAAACAATAACCAGACACTACACTAGTTCAAAGGGGTCTTGTACCACTAAATATTTTCCTTTCATTCAATTTATATCCCCAATTTCAGCAGAAATCAAACCCCCTTGCATTCCAGCTGATCCTCAGATGACAGAGGGCTGGGGGCAGCTGGGCTTGATTCCTGATATATAGCAGATAATTATATACAATTTATACCACTGCTTAGGTTTGTGGTATTTTTTTCTTCAGTCCAAAAGTCAAAAGTCCTGGGAATCACCAAGCAAGCTACAATCACTTATTTTGTCTCCAGCCGCACCCCTTGCTGAATAGCAGAACCGCGGATCAGAACTCCACACTTACTTGGCAGCCCTGCTGCCTCTTAAGCACACTCAGTTCACTCATACCTTACTTAACAGCAATAATAGATTTAAGTTTACCAAACAATGATAACGATTAACCACATAATAAAATAACACAAGCAGTTAAAATAATGTGGATCATGCACAGAGTCCATATGCCATTCCAGTAGTCCAAAATACCGATGAATCGATAAATCTTATGGTCCGGACCCAAGTATGAATACAAACACCAAAACCAAATACCAATTATGCATACAAATACCAAAACCAAGTATGCATACAAATACCAAGTATGCTCAAGATATTAAAATATCTGGCATACGGTACCCTCCGTAGGATGTCTCCTACGTATTACGGGTACTCTCCAAAACCAAAGGTATACCTGCCAAACCAAAACCAAATTTCCAAAAAGAATGCCTTCCCAGAATGGCCCTTTTCTGCTCCCGCAGTGAGCCAGGTGAGTCGAGGAGTCCCACCGGGAAATCTGAGGGGCGCCCAGGGAGTCTCAGCGGATACTGCAGGCCAAGAGGAGTCTGTCCCATCTGGGGTGCCAAACCGATGCAGTGAAAAACTCAATAACCGAAGTTATTAAGCAGGTATTCTGTATTTTGCGATGCCAGATGCACAGGGGATCACTACTCCAAATGTGCGTACCCATGCAAGCTAGGTACATAGTTTATATGTAGGCTAAGCATACATATTCATTATATTTCTTAGAAAGGGCAGTCTTCTGCTAATGGGTTCCTGGAATTCATTTACATAGTCCGAGCATGCATAATAAAATTAGGGTTAGGGTCTTTTCTCCCCTCAGTGGTCTTCCATGACCTCTGGTGGACATTTACTTAATCTTCTCTTATTCATCACTGTGTTCTTTTAGTGACCTAAAGCCTAAAATCCTTATTCTTGACGATTCTTGTCTGTTCAGCATGCCCAGGTGCCTTGAGATGTCTTGTTGTCCTGTTCCTGGAGATAAACACTATCTACAAGGTTATGAATTTCACAGTATATCCCTACTATACAACTACCCATCTATTGTTGTTGCTTGTTCAAAGATTAGTAAAACTCCTCCAGACATCCCATCTCCTGCCTTCAGCTGCTATGCAGCTGGTGTTACCCTTTCCTAAATATTACAGAGGCTCCACCAGCATCACTGATCGTCTCAGCTTTGGCCAGCAATCGGGTCCATTTTGGAGCCGGCTGGTACTCGCCCTGTCCAACACGGGGGAACTCCTGGTCCCTTCTCACAGAAGCCACCCTTGCATCTGCACCTGCTAAGAAATCCTTTCTGTTTAAAATGAATACACCCCAAAAAGTTGTCAAGGGTTAGGGCTGGGCTGGCCACTAGAAAAATGACAGATGCTCTCTATTAACCCCTCCTCCTTTCCATAAGGGGAAAAGAAAGGGAGTAAGGGACATAGACTTATGGATTGGAAAAGAAAACTAAGCAGCTTTATGAAAACAATAATAATAATAATAAAATGTAACATATACAAACATATATAAAATCAGTAACAAACCGAAGCTGCCCCAGCAATCATGTCACCATCACCACTGACACTCTGGGTAGGCACTAAGGAAATCCTAGACTGAACTGAGTGGAAGATGGGAAATGGATTCAGGAGCTGGATTCGGGAACTGGATTCAGGAATGCATGGATTGGGATCCAAGGCATAATGGACAGAGTCCTCCTCAGATGCTGGCCATTGAAGAAAAGAGCTTGACCTTTCTGATCTCTCAGCTTTATACTGAATATGACATATATGGAATGGAATGCCTCACTGGTCAGTTTAGGGTCATCTGTCTGCTCCTCTCCGCAAATGTGACCTTTTACTTTACAGCACCCCAACATGGGGCACAAGATTTATCAGTGACCTTGATCTCCATAGGAGCAACTATAAGCAAGACCCTTTCTGCATACCAATCCTTGGTAGTAACTATAAACATCAAGCATTATCATTTCTAGAAGGAAAGACATCATCTGCAAAAATACGCAATTAACTTCATAAGGTGAAGTTACTTAGAAGAGACTTATCTGAAAAGTAAAATCACTCAACAGAATTGGTTCTGTTCTAGCTCAGATCAGGACATAAGTGATGGCAGTACCCACTGGATATGGAGCCACTGAGTTTCATTATGGGAGTTAGGGTGCCAATTAACTGTTGAGGTTATGACATGTGCCATGGTGGGTAATATACAGTTTTAAATTTCCCTGATTCCCACTACCAGTACTACAGAAGCAGTAATAGTTGCCCAAGGATTTCCTAAATGAGTTTCAGCTTTTATCTTTGATGTATGTGGATTTTACTTTAAGATTCTCCGGGACAATGTTAATTTACTAACGTATATCCAAATTGTTCACAATGGACAATACCTGTATATGATCAATGACTTAAATCCCTCTGGAAAACTGACATGGTAAGGGATCATTCAACAGGATTGGGAGCTGCTGGATTTGGCATAGAGGTGTGTAGTTCTGTGGACTTACAGATCATTAATAATCAAGTGTCCAGGATAGGAAAATTAAGTAAGCAAGCTATAATTGTTCAGATCATGGATTGCAAACCTTTACTATAAATGAATATGAACAACAAGCCAACTTAGTCGATAGTGAAATCCCACTGTGTTAGGGACCCTATCATTGGATCTGTGCCTGTCACATGAAAGGGTAAAGTAATTTGGCAGAAAAGAAACCCCCTTGCATTCCAGCTGGTCCTCAGATATCAGAGGGGCTGGGGGCGGCTAGGTTTAGATTCTGAGTGATGTCCAATTTGGCACTATTAGTCCGGTTGATACACGGAAAAACTCCACTACTAGAATAAGTAGTAAAGTAGGTAACCCAGTTTTGTAAACAGAATAGCAAAGGTGATAGTAAATAGAGGAAAAAAAAAGTAAACTAGCCTATTACACACACACACACACACACACAGAGAACTGCAGTTTATTATCAAAGGCCAACATCTTAAACATTCTGTTTTTCATATCAGGATCCATATCAGTGTGGCCATCAATGGCTGCATACAGCTTATCTAAAAATGATGTAAAAGGCACATTTGGACCCTGCCTGATATGTGTGAATCCATATGGCTTCCCTGGCTTGATACATGGAAAAGACTCCACTACTAGAATAAGTAGTAAAGTAGGTATGTTTATTCCAGCACTGGGATGCATGGGGAATAATTCCTCCAAAGTCATGCGTGCCCCCAGCTGCTTTCAGCTCAGTATATATTGGGTTACATGTTCCATATTCATTAAGTTTCACAATAGGCCTATACATATTCATTAGCTAGCCCCGCCCAGTCTCGCTTCATATTATAATTAACCCAAAAGTCATTTGCATCTGCGTTGTGCCTGCGCAGTGTTGTCTGGTGGTCGTTTGTTAGGGGTCCCCGGGATGAAGTAAGAGTTTTCCTCAGATGAAGTAAAGAGTCTTCCTTGTTCTAATCTTTTCACCTCACTTTTCTGCGCATGCTCTTTATGTCCCTGGCCCAAGTTCAAACCTCAAGGCTGGTTTATGTTGTTTTCAGGTTTGAGAACAAGGACCCGGTTCGAGGCTCTCCCCATTATCAGTAACTCCTTATTCTCTCATCCTGCTTTGGTAGACATAACAGATGTTGAGCTAGCTGTGTGCATTGCCCTTGGAACATATCTTCCCAGTGAATCATTTAGCCTCTGCCTCCCTGCCCCATGATTCAGTCCCACATTTTCTATCAAGTTAGTAAATTCTTTTACTAATACATAAATTTTCTTCTAATAATTTTTCACGATAAACATCCTTTAACACGTTTCCACGTGCATTTGACAAGGTAGTTAAAACTGATAGCCTCTTTAGCATTCTATATTTACAAACAAACAACGCGATAGACAACACAAGACAAACATTTACCAAAATTAATAAAACAATTATGGGGTGACACAACGTATTCAGAATGCCAGTTGCAGTAAGTGACCACCCGCAAAGTGCGTCCTACCAGTTATGACTTGCATCTTGGTTTACACTTTGCATGATTCTGCTTATTTTTTGTGTGTCACGATGGACGGTGATTAAGGTTTTTTTACATTTGTATTACTATCACCTATAATCATAAAAGTACAGATAGTTCTGAAACACACGCAACCTTGACCAATATATACAATTACAGTTTTCAGTGTACTGTCTAGGTGGATTTCAAAGTGACAAATTCCTTGTTCCATGTCAAGACACATGTCTCTGGCATCAAGCGTATTACTTTCACAGATAAATCCTTGTTGTCCCCATGTGAGGCAAGATTCTAAATTTACCGTTTGCCATTTTTCTTGTACCATCTGAGCCCATACCCTATGTTCAGAGGGATAAAAGACTGTTCCTTTATGGTTTAGTCCCAATGCAGGAACAGGATGAATTACGGAAACTGTGGCATTATGTATAGTAAGCACAAAGGCAATTGCTATGTTAGTAATTGGATCATAGGTGAAATTTACCAAGGTCCACCAGGATTGAAGTTTTCTTTATAACTTGGTAACATTATTCCAAACAGCTTCTCGGATTTCAATAGGGAAAACACCTTCATGTCCTTCTCTTATAATTAAGGAAGCTGTTGTCTGCAACCATAGTTGGGCTTGTATACAACTAAGGGCTAATGATACATTGTCTTGAATTACACCAAGTGTGTTTAATACCAGTTTGTGATCCTGGTCGTTGGTTTTTGCAAAATCTGGGAGTATTCTTGAGATTTTTCCCTTGGCTTTCTCCCGATGCTAATAGGGATGATTGTAGGAGCTGTTTTAGTTTGACTAGGTCGCTGGCTATCGTGGACAATTTATTCATTAGTATCTCTGAATCAATTCCATTTAGGACTCCCAGTCCTGTTCCCAGCATGCCAGTCAAATCTTTCCGCATTCTGCTTTTGAGGGGTGTTTGGTTTTGCAGCCAGGTTGTCCACCCTTCAAAGGATATTTGTATTAAATGGGAGCAGGCTGGTTGGATTTCAGAAATATTGGTTTGTATTAGTATTTCTACACACTTAAGAGACCACTCTGGATTAAACAACAACTGCTGGCCTGTGTTCCTCACTACATAAGGGCCAATCTCATAAATCTTAGGTTCAAGCTTAAGTGTAACAGGTGGTGTGATTTGAGTGCTGGCATCGGTTGTATCAGGTCTAACCATGATCTTTATCTGAAATTTGAATGAGAGCCCCTTACTGTCTTGGGCCCAAAGACAAACTACTTGAACGGTCTGTACTAATGTAAAATTATACCAACAATCTACTTCACTTGGATTATTACAGACTTTAATGTGTTTCTTGTTAGGAACATTTGAAACACTAATTTGGGTTACTTTTTATAAGCAGTTCTGTTAACCATTTGGCATCCTATTTTGATTTCTTCTCCTACAGTTCCCTGAAGCTTCCAAGTTTCATGTTCTTCCCATTCTTGCTTTCTATAGACCTGGTTTCCATGCATGACCACAGTCAATAGGTTTAAATCCTTTAAATCAGAACTTTTCTCCATGACTCCAGTGTACTTCATAAAAGCATGGGACCATATGTCTTCTCTAACTTCCCAACCTAAGGCTACAATTATGACTATAAAGAAAACAATCTTCTGGGTTATACTTGCATGCCACCACAACATTTTCATTTTGTTTGGATAAACTTCAGTTTTAGTTCATCATCGCCAGGGGTCACTTCCCAAGGGTCCTCTGGAGCCTTTTTGACTCGAGTGTGATGGATCCAGGCACTCTGCTCTTTGATCTTAATTGCGGTGTAAGTTGTGAGAAGTACCTGGAATGGTCCTTCCCACTCATCACTATTTCTACATCATCTTGTTCCACCATGATGGCTTGATATTTCAAGATCCTTTGTGGGGGAGAGCTAGTGCCCGCCTTTCACTTCTAGCACTGCGGACACCATGTGGGACACCAGCACAGTCATTTTCTGGCCCAGGGTAAATATGCGCGCTTCTTGGATATTTAGCACGACTGCCGCGACTGCTCTGAGGCATCCAGGCCATCCTTTGGCTGCTGCATCTAGGTGCTTGGAGATATAAGCAACTGCCCGCCGGTATGGGCCCAAGTCCTGTGCTAGTATTCCCAAGGCAATCCCTTATTTCCCATGGGAAAATAAAAAGAATGGTTTACTCATGCCTGGAAGTCCTAGAGCTGGAGCTGACATCAGGGCAATTTTTAGCTGATTGAAGGCCTGCGTGGCCCCTTTTTATCCACTGGAGGTCTCTGCTTTTCTTTGTAATGAGCTGGTATAGCGGTGTCACACGTAGCCCGTAATCATAAATACATAATGTGCACCATCCTGACATCCCCAGGAAAGTCCGTAACTCTTTCACTGTCTGGGGTTTAGGGGTCTGGCATATCGCTTCTTTGCAATCTTGCCCCAGAGTTCGTTGCCCGGCACTAACTTCATAGCCCAGGTAGATTACTTTTTGTTTGACCACCTGAGCCTTTTTCTTAGATACCCTATACCCTTGGAGTCCCAGAAAGTTTAAGAGGCTTACCGTCCAGGCTATGCAGGCTTCCTCTGTCCGAGTGGCTATTAAAAGGTCATCTACATACTGCAATAGCTTCCCTTCTGGTGTGGTTTCCCAGGACTCTAGATCTTTTGCAAGTTGTTCTCCAAACAGAGTGGGACTGTTCTTAAATCCTTGCGGCAACACCGTCCATGTGAGCTGAGTTTTGCGCCCACTCTTAGGGCTCTCCCATTCAAATGCAAAAGTTTTCTGGCTGACTTCGTGGAGAGGGAGGCAAAAGAAGACATCTTTTCAATCTAAACCAGTAAACCAAGTTAATTCTGGTGTTAAACATGTTAACAGGGTATAAGGATTTGCTACCACAGGATAGAGGTCTTCAGTTATCTTGTTAACAGCCCTTAAATCCTGTACCACCCGGTATGACCCATCAGGTTTACGGACAGGTAAGATAGGAGTGTTAAAATCAGACTGGCACTCTTTTAACAGTCCTAACTGTATAAAATTTTTCAATTGTTGAGCTAATTCCTTCTCTGTCTTCCTTTTTGAGGGGGTATTGTTTAATCCTAACTGGTTGTTTTCCCTCCTTGTACTTAATCTGTATTGGGGTTGCATTTCTGTCTCTCCCAGGTACATCTGTGGCCCAGACTCCTGGGAACACTTGGCTCATTATCTCTTCTCTAATTTCCTCAGCAGAGCCTGTAGTTGTTAATATTAAGCTCAGTATTTCCACATACCGTTGGTCATTTACCTCCAGAATAATTTCTCCGTTCCTAAATATAATGGTTGCTTGTAATTGTTCCAATAGATCCCTTCCCAAAAGTGCTTTTGGATAATTGGGTAAATATAAAATCTTGTGAATACCCGATTGTTTCCCAAATTTCTATTTCAGTGGTTTGCAAAAATATGCTCTTTCAGATTGGCCAGTTGCTCCTTTTACCACAATGTATTCATCCCCCACAGGCATTAAAGCTTCATTTAAAACCGAATATTCTGCCCCCGTGTCAACCAAAAACTCTATTTCCTTCTCCTTTTCCCCTAGCTTCATTATAACCAGTGGATCTGCTAGGGTAAAATCCCCCGGTCCTCTTCAATCATCTTTCACGTGTGCAACCACCCTCCCTCTTTCTCGGCCTCCTCTGTTCTGGCGTTCTTCTTGTCTTCTTTCTGGGCACTGGTTCTTCCAATGACCGAACTTTCTACAAATTGCACACTAGTCTCTACCTAGCCGGGGTGGGCCTCGTCTGGGTTTTTCCCTATTTTCTTCTCTTACTACTGCTACTAATTTCTTCATCCCCTGCTTATAACTTTCTTCTCGATTACTGAATACTCTCCAGGCTGTATCTAATAGAGTTTCTAGGTTCCTTCACTCTGGTCCCTGAAGTTTTTGCAGCTTACGTCTGATATCTCCTGCAGATTGCCCTAGAAACAGAGATACTAGCTGTTGTACCCCTACCTCGCTCTCGGGATCCAGCGGTGTACTGCAGCGCATTGTGTCCCTCAGACGTTCCAGGAATTCGGATGGTGACTTGGAAGGACCCTGTTTTACTGCATACAAAGCTGACCAATTTATGGTTTTGGGAATGGCCCTCTCCACCCCTTTTACTATCCATTCTTGGTAACTTTTTAATTTTTCTCATTCAGCTGTTCTATTATTATGAGTCGCAAGTGTTCAGCGGTACCCACTGGATCACTTGGATAATTTTTGGTAATTTTTGTACCACGCATCTAGGTCAGCACTAGAGAAAGGTACTCTAATCAACATTGTGTCCCCCTCAGGTGCCATTGCCTCTCGCAGGGGTGCCATCAGTACCTGCTTCCTGGTTTGGGATGAAACAGGACTGCCCAGGGGAGAGGGATGTGGTATTCCTTCCGAGGCTGCATCCTCTTCCTGTCTCCTAGGGGGAGGCTTAAGCAAATCGGTTAGTTCATCATCGTCTTGTCCCCGAGGCGCTTCCTGATTGACTTTGTCTGGCCTTGTACATCTCTGGCCTATACTACACGAGGAACAACACTGCTTAATTTTTCCTCGATGTTTTTTATCTTCTTTCTCAAGAGCTAACACCATAGGATCACTGTGGGGTTTAAGTCCACAAGCTCTCTGCCATTCAGGGTGATTTCAGAGATCAAAAAATGCTTCTGTGTAAGAAATCTCACCCCACTTGCCTTCCCATCTCAAAAACTTCATTAGCTGTAACACGGTGTTATAATCTAAAGTTCCATTAGGTGGCCACCTGTCTCCATCTTCTAATTTATATAGTGGCTGCCATTGGTTACAATATTTCACAAGATTTCTTTTATTCTCTGTGCCTCCAGTTCCTACTATCTTTTTCCAATGTGCCAAAACACAGCCAAGCGGGCTTGCTCTAGGGATTTCTTTACTCTGTTTGGTTCCCATCCTGCGCAGAGTTTGAGTTCACTCAGATACTGTTCCACCCACTCTGGGTTGAAAAGCCTTTACTACTTCCTCCCAATCCTTTCTTCACCCTTTCTTGCAGTTCTTTCCCAGTTTCCTTCCCAAACCTCAGGTACCAAATGAGACTTCCCACACAGAACTTTAAAATGTCAGGCTCAAAATCAACCACACTAAAGTGTATCTGATAACACTGAGAGCATAAGCTCTGTTGCCTGTCAAAAGAACAATACCACCTCTTCTTACAAATTTTACACTGTATTAACACCCACACAGCATTGCTAGGAAAAAAAAAAAAAATTCTAGTGGATCCACAAAAACAAGTTATTCCATATAATTTTCAAAACCTTAATCTTCTACCTCTAACTTCTCACCTAGCCACGATTCTAATTTCATTAACAGAAAAATCAATAATCTAGCACCGCTCCAAACAAATGCTTCAATACATGACACTCAAACACTACACTGTAACATACACACTTCCGATCTACAAATAAATAAGCAAACTAACATCCAGCCACATACACATAGAACAGTCCAGCAACAACCAACATCCACACAAATATCCACACAGACATCTAAGCAATCCAACAACAATCAAACAGCTACTAGCAGCCACAACATTCAACTTCAGGGTCCCCCTTACTTATTTTTCAACAAGGTCTGGCGGAAACTGCCCGCCCTCAGTGTCACCCAACCCACCCCTGGATCGCTCATGGCTGCTCCATCGGATGGCGACTGTACCTTCCCGGTTTCCGTAGCCATATGCTTGCAAGCACTACCTTTACCTACACAGGGACTACGCTGCGCGCCAGACGTCTCTGCGCGACTTATCAGCAGCCCTGGCCCTGCGTACGACTTACAGGCACCCTAGATTAAAAACATACTGTTTATCCGTAGTCCAGCAGGTCACTGTCTGTCCCCGCAGTGAGCGAGCAGAGAGGTGGAGGTCCGCCAAGAAAGCCCCGGGGCGTGCCTAGGATGTCCGCTCCTCAGCCAATCCTGCAGCCGGACAGAGTTTCTCCTGCCTGGCTCGCCAAAATGATACATGGAAATACTCCACTACTAGAATAAGTAGTAAAGTAGGTATGTTTATTCCAGCACTGGGACACATGGGGGATAATTCCTCCAAAGTCATGCGCGCCCCCAGCTGCTTTCAGCTCAGTATATATTGGGTTACATGTTCCATATGCATTAAGTTTCACAATGGGCCTATACATATTCATTAGCTAGCCCCGCCCAGTCTCGCTTCATATTATAATTAACCCAAAAGTCATTTGCATCTGCGTTGCGCTTGCGCAGTGTCGTCTGGTGGTCGTGGGTAGGGGTCCCCGGGATGAAGTAAGAGTCTTCCTCAGATGAAGTAAAGAGTCTTCCTTGTTCTAAACTTTTCACCTCACTTTTCTGCGCATGCTCTTTATGTCCCTGGCCCAAGTTCAAACCTCAAGGCTGGTTTAGGCTAGTTTATTTTGTTTACAGGTTCGAGAACAAGGACCTGGTTCGAGGCTCTCCCTGTTATCAGTAACTCCTTATTCTCTCATCCTGCTTTGGTAGACATAACAGATGTTGAGCTAGCTGTGTGCATTGCCCTTGGAACATATCTTCCCAGTGAATCATTTAGCTTCTGCCCCCCTCCCCCCGATTTGCAGTCGCATTCAGCGTATTTGAACTATCACGGCTCCGGATTCACGAATAGAACCCTGCACTCCCCGCCTAGGCGCACTCCATGCTCTGAAGCAGCCAGTAAGGAGCTGACGGTGCCCAATGAGAGAACTTCTGCGACTAGCACAATAAAAAATGAGTTTATTGAGAGCAACAGAAATACAAGTTCTTATAGATTCCTGGTGATAAATATACTTTCTACAAAGGATATATATAAGTGTGTGGCAGATCATATCACGGACTCCCCGAATAAGGTGCAAGAGAGATGCCTTATTAGGACTGCAAGCCACTTATATAGCCAACTATGTTTACCATACAAACTTAACCAATGAGAGCACCCAGCCATGCTCTCATTAACAACACAGGCAAACACAAAAGTTCTCATCTGCTTTACAGCTGTTTTCAAAACAACAGTTCAAACGCAGATGTTCACAAGACATTCTCAGGCTGTTTAGACTAACACTCCCACTGCTGCCGAAGGTTATACTCCCATCCTAACACTCCCTCACTTTCCCACCAGCCTGGCCCTGGCAAAACACTCCACATCTCCCCCTTCTTTGTTTATCAAATCCAGGGCTAACATTATATTATTCTATACAACCATAACACAAATAATACTCCAATCAATCATCCATTATGCACACAACAGTACGTGGGGAGTATAAACCATCATAAATACAAAAATTACCAAAAATACAAATGAAGGAGTATATACTACAAGTACACCGAAAATAATGGACCACATAACAAAAAGGATCACTTGAGAGTGCAACGACATCTGTCCTTGATGTCAGCTCAGAGGACAAAGTCTCATTACACCACAACACACTTCATACAATGTTGAGGAACGGCTCAAGGAGCAGGGTGGATATGAATGCGTGGCTGCAAGCGTGAACAAGCGAGCAGATGGGCAATGAACCGTCCTTGAGCAAGTGATAAGAGGAAGACAAAGTAATAAAACAATCAACGAACAGGCCTCTTTCCCAGGGCACACTGACCAAAACCAGGAGATTTAGGGGGTGCAGAAAGGGGAAGGCTGCGCCTGCAGGGATGAGCGGGAAGAACTGCCACTTCCCTGCATTGGGTGGGGAGTGGGCCAGGGTTCTTAAGACTGCTTGCTGTATGTAGACCAATCATAATATGTATTAGAGCGTGTGAACTGTATGTAACCAATCAGTAATAAGCAAGAAACATATAAGCGAAGCATAGGCAGTAATAAAGTTGAACATGATTGTAACTCATATTGAGTCCTGATCATTGTTCCCAGGCCTTTTCCCAACAATATAAGAACCCAATTGTGAAGATCTTCACAACGGTGTAATTAATATAATAACCAGGGTGATCCAAGTGTTCCCATCAGGTACAGGCAGAACCAGAATTCCCAGGACTATGATGATGAAACAACATAAGGTCGAATACACCTTGAAGGAACCCATCATGTCCGACTACCTGCAGAAACACAAGCATAAGCCCTTCCCCACGTTATTAGATCCATAGGTCCTTCCCACTGTCCGGATAATAAATCTTTTACCATAACTGCCTGTCAATGTCGCAGGGTGTCATGTCGTTGAAAGTGTTGCTCACAGCTGCTGCAACCTGTGTCATCACAATTCAAAAAATTAAGAACAAAAAACCAGCTTTCCATTGTGGTAGTATAAGGATGTGGCAATACGGAAGATCACGTGCTGTAACGGAAATGTAGAAACCAGGTAGGATACCGCCCATGAAGGGCTGGCTCTGTTACTGGTATATAAGTGCCTGCAGCCTTTAATAAAACGCTATTTTGCCTTCCTCTCTATGAGAGTCTGTGGATGCTGAAAAGCTGCTAGCAGAGGAATTTTCCTAGGTTC
>JANVCC010003746.1:0-11754 GCA_025345505.1 Todiramphus chloris collaris | reverse complement strand
AACCTAGGAAAATTCCTCTGCTAGCAGCTTTTCAGCATCCACAACCCCACAGTTCCCTTCACAGCCATTGGCTTCCAGATGGATCATGCACAACTGAGACACAACAGACTGCACAATACCATTGCCAACCATCACCCTCCATATGTCCCAGGACCCGAGCAGACAGAAATCATCTTGTTTCATCAACTTTCTCTAATACATTTCCTACTAAGGGGCTGAGTGGAGAAACGCTCCTCAGAGGAACTGCTGGATCTCTACTGGTGCATTTTATAGCTCTCCTGCTGCCTTATTAGCTTTCCTCCTTCCTCTGTCTTTTCTGCCTTCAAAGAGCTCTGCAAGGACAAGATTCATTGAAAAGAAGAACAATGAAGGCTGGAGGAGTCCCCTGAGCACCATCCTGTCCATCTGTCCCAGAAGTGTCAGGGCTGTGTCAGGTGCCCACATCTGAGCTGGGCTCATGCACTGCTCACACCGCCCGGGGTGCTCAGAGACACGAGTCCTTCCACTGCACACAGCCAGGCCATACTCTGCAGCGGTTGCAGTGTCTCCCTGTCCTCCTGCTGCCGCTGCCAGAGGCCGGGAGGCACCTCAGCCCTGCGCTGTATTGTCTGTCTCTGCTTTGCTCTGAGACGTCCCATGGCATGAGGAATGGACACAGGGACTTTGGGTCAAGGGAGCCCATCCCAGAGCTGCATTCAGAGGGTTTCCCAGGTATGTTATTCCCAGAATTAAGTGACCTGAAGTCACCTTCTCTCACACTGACATTCATGGCACCTCTATGATTGGCTGATGGTGTTTGTGTTCACTTTGGTTCACCTCCCCACATTGCACTCTATGTCCATCCTGATGCCTTATATACACAATGAAAACTTGGATTTCTCACCTCATCATTTTGTGCTTTCTGTGGAGATAAAATGTCTTTGACCTGGGGTGAGAGGACAATGCTGGAATGTTACTGGCTGCTCTGTAACGGTGTCCTTGGGGCAGCTTCCTCAGGAAGTCCTGTGAAAAGGACAAGGACCAGACCCTGCTCTGCTGGTCCTTCAGGTCTTTCTCATGATGCCTGGCTGGGCAGGACACTGCTGTGGCCCCCACACTGTACATTGACACTCTGCAGCACTTTGCTGTGTGTTCCTCTCAAGGGCACTATGTTGGGTACATTCTTGACTTTAAAGTAAGATCTGACACTTCAGACACTGCCCTGATGATGCGTCGTTATGATGGAGCTGCTGTTGTGGAGGCAGCTGTGTCCCAGCAGGGCCCAGGGCCTGTCCCTGCCTGCGCTCACAGAACGACCACGCAGCAGCACTGGGACCAAGCTGCCAGAGCACTCAGGCCTTAGCCCAGCCCAGGGGCTCAGCAGGAGAGGCTGGGAAGGAAGAGCGAGCAGCTGAGGACAGAGCAAGCGCTGGTGCTCCCTGGCAGTGCTGCTGGGCTGGGACTCTTTTCCCCTCCACCCCTGACACAGGCACTGCCACGGCAGCTCCAGAAGAGTCTGGGAGGAAGGACATCAGAAAAAACAGTCAAGGCAGAGACCCTTACTTTGTGTAAACACAAAGAGAAGTAGTGTTTGTGATTTATAGAGACTCTGGATCACACAAACAATGGAGAGATGCAAAAAAGAAAAATAATGACATTTCTTGGGTAAAAAAAAAATATATATTACCAAATTTAAAGTAAAATTACAAAAAATCCCTGAAACAACAACAAAACCATCATCAAGAAAATTAGAACTATTTGGGCTTGAACTGTCATGAGCTACCTAAGGCGTGATTTTGAGAAGAAGACAAGCAATTTATTGCTTCTGAATAGAATCCAGTGAACAGTTTCCTCAGGGCATGCTTGATCTCCTGGTTCCTCATGCTGTAGATGAGGGGGTTCACTGCTGGTGGCACCACTGAGTACAAAACTGACAGCACCAGGTCCAGGGATAGGGAGGAGATTGAGGGGGGTTTCAGGTAGGCAAAGATGCCAGTGGTGACAAAGAGGTAGACCACAGCCAGGTGAGGGAGGCAGGTGGAAAAGGCTTTGTGCCGTCCCTGCTCAGAGGGGATCCTCAGCACAGCCCTGAAGATCTCCACATAGGACAACACTATGAAAATGAAACAACCCAACACTAAACATATACTGACCACGAGAAATCCAATTTCCCTGAGGTAGGAGTGTGAGCAGGAGAGCTTGAGGACCTGGGGGATCTCACAGAAGAACTGGTGCAGGGCATTGCCCTGGCAGAGGGGCAGGGAAAATGTATTGGCCGTGTGCAGCAGAGCAGTGAGAAACCCAGTGGCCCAGGCAGCTGCTGCCATGTGGACACAAGCTCTGCTGCCCAGGAGGGTCCCATAGTGAAGAGGTTTGCAGATGGCCACGTAGCGGTCATAGGACATAAGGGTGAGAAGGGCAAACTCTGCTCCAACAAAGAACACAAAGAGAAAGAGCTGTGCAGCACATCCTGTGTAAGTGATGTCCCTGTTGTCCCAGAGGCAATTGGCCATGGCTTTGGGGAGTGCGGTGGAGAAGGAACCCAGGTCAAGGAAGGCGAGGTTCATGAGAAAGAAGTACATGGCTGTATAGAGGTGGTGGTCCCAGGGTATGGTGGTGATGATGAGGCCATTGCCAATTACGGCAGCCAGGTAGATGCCCAGGAAGAGCCATAAGGTCAAGAGCTGCAGCTCCCGTGTGTCTGCGAATGGCAGGAGGAGGAAGTGTGTGGTGAGGTTCAGCTGGCCAGGTTCAGCTCCAGCCACACTTGGCCTTCCTGACCCCTCCCTGACACAGCCAGGCAGTGTCCCTGTCACATTCCCTGGACACCTGTCCCTGCTGCCACTGCCTGTGCCCTTCCTCCTTGCTCTGCACTTTCACCAGAAGGACACGGCTCGGCCATGCTGGTCTCTCACCTCCCTGCCCTGATTCCTTACCCTGGGGTTTCCAGAGGGGTTGTTCTTCCTCCCAGTGCAGGACTGGCCACTTCTCCTTCAGAAACATCACCAGTTTCTGTTGGCAGAATCCCGGAGTTTCTCCAAGTGCCACTGGTCTGCAGCTCCATTTTGCCAGCTGTTACTGGCTGTGTGCAGATGTCTCACCCTGACTGTGGGGAGCCACCAGCACAAGATCACAGCATAAGAACCTGCAGAACATGACAGCTGATGAAAGGAGATTCTGTTTTTGTACTCTCCAATGTTGGCATCAGCACAACAACCATCTTTGAAACACCATCAGAGGGGACAAAGCCACCAAAGGCAGGGGCACTGGGGAAAGAGCAGAGCTGGGCTGTTTGTAGAGGAATGTCTAGGATGAGGAAAGAGAAGAACTTGTAAGGGAAAAGAAGGAACCATAACAGCAAAGGTCAAGCTCAGATCTGAGGCCTTCATAGGTTGACCGACCTAGCCGCTCTGCATCTAGAACTGCACTGGGACAAAAGAACCACAGTTGGTCACTCTAACTTTTCACCTACTGTGTCCATGGTGATGGGGACCTCTGTGTTGTCCCTGCTGTCATCAGGGGAAGAACTGTGGTGGAAGAAAATGTAAAATGATTCATCCTGGAAAGGAAATCGGGAGATCTCCAAGCCAAGAAAATCACTGTTATTTGGAAAAGGAGAATAGAGGGTTGTGCTGTCTGGGCTGTGAAGGGCAGAGCTGTGGTGGACTTCCCCCAGGCAGACTCATCAGCCCCAGTCTATGTGTCCATGGAACATCCAGGGAGGATGCAGAGATATCAGTAAAGGAAGATGGTCAGGTGAGAGCAGGGGGTTGTAGCAGGGTGGTTGTCGAAAGCCTGCAGAGGAAGAGGGGCAGGTGTGGGATACTGTAGGACAGCCTGTATTGGAGATGAGGGAGGGATGAGGACACTCTGAAAGTCCCATCAGAGATGAGCTCTTTCTGCCCTTGGCTTTGTCTGTTGTCTGTGACAGTGATGTTTGTGAGGAAGCACCTTCTCCTTCCAGCACCACAGTGTCATGACCTCCCCCTCCCCATTCGAGACCCTGGGAGGTGTTGGACCATATTCCTGTACTTGGTATTGCACATCCCCACAACTGACTTCCCTAGGAAGAGACCTGAGCAAGGGATGAGTGACAGGATCTGCCTGCCCAGTGGATGGGGGTCAGGCCTTGGTCTTTTGGCTTCATATTGCCAATCTACATTCACTCAATCTGTTCCTCCTTCAGATGGACTTTGTTTCCTTCTCATCCCTGCCTCCAGAGTTCTGCTCTAACCAGCCCTTGGAAGTTCTCTCAAAAATGGTCTTCTGTGGGACCATTAACTCTGCAAGAAACTTTGGAGTTTGCACCTGCCTGTGACCTCTGGAGAGGTTTCGTCACCTTCCTCTCAGTCCCTGAGATTCATGGTCTCAGCACAGACTCCACCTGAGGGATCATTCAAATGCCTTGTTCTGTTGCTGTGCTGCTGAGCTGGGTTGGGCTCCTGGGCTGGAGGGAGCTCCTGGCAAGTGTCAGCGCTGCCCAGAGCCATCTCTGCCCAGGGGCAGCTCCTCTGCCAAGTGCAGCAGGGCTGCTTCTGGTCCTGTATGCACCAAGGACAGTGGAGTGAGGCAGAGAGAGCTCAAAGGTGGTTGGCTGTGGGACAACAGCTGACAACTCACTGGAGGAGAAATGTTCATGGCCCTTAACACAGTGAGTCTCTGCATGTGGGTCAATGCAAGTGCAGGTCTTGACAGGATCTCATCAAGCTGTTGTAGCTCAGAGCCGCTGAGATGTCTCTGCAGGGCTGAGAAGGAGGAGCTGGTGCAGAGCAGGGCTTCCCTTCTGCAGCATCAGAGGGCCAGGGCATGTGGGCTGCCTTGTTCTGGGCACGGCTGCAGGGTGTGAGTGTGTGTGTGCAGGCAGGGTGGGCAGGGCTGTCCTTGCCAGCAGGGTCCCTGCAGCCCAGGGGCTGTGTGCTGGGGCAGGGAGTCTTCCACCTCCCAGGCTCAGCTCTCAGCCTGCCCGGGGAGCTCCCCACAGAGAAGCTGTGGGGAGAAGCTGTGGGGAGAAGCTGTGGGGAGAAGCTGTGGGTGGAAGGAGCCATCCCTGTCAGGGCAGGGCAGGGTGCTGCTGTAGTTAAGAGGGTGTTGGATGGGTCAGAGCTGCTCACAGCTCAAGCTCACTGTTAGTATTTTCTGAGGGGTGTTTCAGGAAGCACATCAAAGCAGCATTTTCCTGTACAGGAAGGATTCTTTGCTTTACATTTTTATCCTCTTCTTGGGCCGGATGGGTAGTGTGAATCTAGAATTTGTTTTGTTGCTCTGGAGAAGGCTCTGAGACCTCAGTTTTTGTTAGGACTTGTCTGAGCTCCTCCTGAGACCTTGCACACACAGAGCTGGCCCTGGCAGTGCAAAGCTGAGCTCATATCCAGTGGGATGGGCTCTGGTAACACTGACAGGGAGGACACCTGAGCACAGTGGAGTAGCTCCTGGCAGGGACAGCTCCAGGAGCAGAGACAGAGGCAAGCTTGAGTGCTCTGTGATGGGGATCCTGCCACCCCCCTGCCACCCCTTGCTGAGGGTGCTGCATGGTTCAGGGCTGCTCACAGCTCCAGATCAGCTCTAGGAAAATGCCAGTGGGGATGTTTCAAGAGGTTGGTCAAAGCAGAGTCTGTTCTAAAGATAAAGAGGTGTCCTGGATCTGTGCTTTCAGCTTCCCACTCTGAGCACAGGGGACAGGAGTGGGGAGGGGGGTGGAGGGGAACAGACATAGAAAAGGATCTTTCATATTTGAAGAAGTTACTAAGACTCCTGAGCAGTGTCTCTGCATGGTCAGCGGGTCTGCTGGGAGCCTGTGAGAGTGCCTTCAGCCATTGCTCTGCCCATGGACAGAACCAGCAGCACCTTGGCTGGACCCATCAGCTTGTTCTGCCTGTTTAAAGCTCCAAAGAGGACCATGTGCCCAGGCAGTGCCATGCACACAGACAGGGTTCTGTCGGTGAGTGCCCAGAGGTTGGGGTGGGCTCTGTGAGCAGGGAGAAGCCCTGGGGCAGGGAAACCCCTCCCTGGTGAGAATGTCCCAGCAGAGGGACAGGACCAGGGAAGGAGAGGGAACTAAAGGCAGCACTGGTGTGGGAGGGAGTGTCCCAGCTTCCCTCTGATCTGTGGGGCTGTGGGCAATGGACTCAGCAGGGCTGGTAAATGAAGTAAATTTTCCTTTGTGAGATACTGACGTGTGGAAAACAAACTCTACAACCTGTAAAAAGTTATAAAGCAGGTATGTTTATTACGGCGCCGGGTGCAAGGGGGATCGTTCCTCCTAACTTGCATACCGAAGTGTCCATCGAGCAGGTATTTATTACACCAAAGCATACATATTTAACAGAGTTAGTTACATATTCATGATATGGGATTGGATTATTACAATCAGTTCCGGGAACTCATTATCATAGGCCTCCTCCCATTGGCGCTTGCGCAATGCCGTCTGGTGGTCGTGGGCTGGGGTCTTCGGGAGGAAGGCTCTCAGTCTTCCTCGCAGTGTACTTTTCGCCTTTTGTCTCAGGATGCAGAGTTGCAATGAGTCAGAGATCACAAGACTGGGGGGGGCTCTTCTTTATTCCTCCCTGTCTTGGAGTAATCTTCCCTTATCTACAAGCCATGCAAGATGAGCTAAGGCCCATCAAGCTTGTCTCAAGGCCTCAGCATCCTGTCTCCTGTTTATCTCAGGATGCCCCAGGATAACAATGGTTGCTCAACTTGCTTCATTATCTTTCAAGCAGAATACTGTCCCCCTCACTTCAATTCCCCCCTTTTCTTATAACTTAGTAAATACTTTTACTAATAAGTCCAGGTGAGGAGAGGTCCTTCTGAAAATATTTACCAGATTCTATTCTGTGTTTTAACTGGTGTTTCTTCCCACAACTATAATCGTCCAATAAATTTGAAGCCCAACACATAAAGCATCTAAAAGACACGTACATTAATATTTCCAACACTATCAACCCCACTATCATCATAAACAATATTTTTACCATGCCAAGTTCGGTAACCACGAAGTCAATTTTCCCCCACAACTCCTGAAATCCCCATGAGGTATCATTTTGTTACCATGTGTAAGATCTTTGTTTGATCCCAGATTTTATGCAGGTCCATCTCAATCCAACTGTCTTGATTCACATAGGAACAGCAGGACCTATTAACAACTGTACAGATTCCTCATTCGTTGGCTAATATCAAATCCAGGGCCATATGGTTTAAACTAATAAACACCAGAACCCCCCTTTTCTTGCGAGTTCCTAAAAGTCAATTTACCATTATTGTCCTGGGTAATTTCCTTTCCCTATCTGTCCTGATGGAGCTTTTAAGCCTGTGTGAGGATTATTTTGTAAACAGACTTCACACTGTTGTGTTACCTGCCTGATTGTAGTATATAAATTTCGAGCAACTATACGTGGGTTCAGATACTTATATAATGCCTCCGCCCCCCAGTGTGTTTTCCTATGCTCTGCCATCACCACAGCCCATAACAATGTCAATGGTACTATTATCTTACCTTGCGCAGTCTTTACCCATTTACCCTTTTCCATGTTCCCACCTAGATCCGCAATTAACTTCTGATCTTCCTTTGAATACTTTGGCTCACAATTAATTTGTATTTTACTGTCTGGGATCAAGGATTGCACCTCCACTTCACCAGCTCCATCCACTCTTTTTGCCTCGCGGTCTGCCATTGAGTTGCCGAGATCTTGTGCAGTTGTTCCTTTCTGGTGAGCTTTACAGTGCATAATGTCCACCTTCTCTGGTGACTGAACTGCTTCCAGGAGTTTAAGAATTTCTTTAGCATGCTTTATATGCTTTCCCTGGGTAGACAAAAGTCCCCTTTCCTTCCAGATCGCTCCATGGGCATGTACTACCCCAAATGCATATTTAGAGTCTGTCCAAATATTAATACTTTTCCTCTTGCCAATTCCAGCGCTCGAGTCAAGGCTATTATTTCTGCCTTTTGTGCTGAGGTGTCTGGAGCGAGAGTTCTGGACTCTATTACCTGTTCTGTAGTGGTTACCGCATATCCTGCTTTGCGGGTGCCTTGTTGAACAAAGCTGGTTCTGTTGGTGTACCAGGAGTCTTCAGCATCTTCCAGCGGCTCCTCTTTCAAGTCCGGTCGGCTGGAATATCCCACCTCAATGGTCGCCAGGCAATCGTGTATCACTGGATCCCTGGGGATCCCGCTGAGAAAAGATGCTGGATTGACAATGTTATTAACCACTATCTCCACATCATCCTGCTCCACCAGAATGGTCTGGTACCTAAGGAACCTTTGCGGTGACAACCAGTGTCCCCCCTTCGCCTCCAGTACTGCAGATACAGTGTGGGAGACCAATACTGTAATCCTCTGGCCCAGTGTGAACTTTTGTGCTTCTTGGATGTTAAGCACTACTGCAGCTACCGCTCTTAAACAACTGGGCCATCCTTTACTAACTTCATCAAGTTGTTTAGAGAAATATGCCACTGCCCTTCGGTACGGTCCCAAATTTTGGGCCAGAATTCCCAAGGTTATTCCCTGTTTTTCATACGAGAATAACCAGAAGGGTTTGGTAACCCTAAAGCAGGAGTTCTCATCAGTTCTTTTTTCAACTGATTAAATATTTGCTCAGCCTCCTCATCTCAAATGAGGCTCTTTAAATTAGTTTTTAAAAGTTCATAAAGTGGTTTTACCAAAAGTCCATAGCTGTATATCCACAAACGGCACCACCCTGTCATGCCTAAAAACGTACGGAGTTCTTTAGCACTGTGTGGTCTGGGGGTCTGGCAAATGGCTTCCTTCCTTGCAGTCCCTAAGGTTCGTTGTCCAGTGGTGATCTCAAATCCAAGGTAGGTTACTTGCTGCTGAGCCACCTGGGCTTTCTGGGGAGAGACTCGATAACCATTTAGTCCAAGAAAATTCAGCAAACCGACTGTCCATCCCATACACATGTCCCTTGTCTCAGTGGCCACTAATAAGTCGTCCACATATTGCAATACCACCCCTATTCCAGGTGGATGTTCACATCGTTCCAGGTCTTTGGCTAGTTTGTTCCATAAAAGAGTGGGGCTGTTCTTAAATCCCTGTGGCAATACTGTCCATGTGAGTTGTGTTCTTCTCCCAGAATCTGGGTTTTCCCACTCAAAGGCAAACAAGGGCTGGCTCTCCAAACTCAGGGGCAAGCAAAAGAAGGCACCCTTAAGATCCAATACGGTAAACCAAGCCAATTCAGATATTAATTTAGTTAATAATGTATATGTATTTGCCACTACTGGATATAAATCCTCTGTTATCTTGTTAATGGCCCTCAGATCCTGCACTATCCTGTAACTCCCATTTGGTTTCTTAACTGGCAGGATAGGCGTGTTATATTCTGATTCACACTCTGTTAGCAATCCATATTTTATAAACTGTTCAATTATTGGTTGAATTCCTTTTTTGTCTTCTAATTTTAGAGGGTATTGTTTAATTTTTACTGGCTGGGTCCCTGGTTTGAGTTTCACCACTACTGGGGAGGCAGTCTTTGCCCTCCCAGGTATTTCTGATGCCCATACTCCTGGAAATACTTGGTCTTTTATTTCCTCAGGTACCTCAGCTTTGATGGGGGTGCTAATGAGAGTCAAGCTTAGAATTTCAATTAATTGTTCATTCCCTATTTTAAATTTTAGTTTTCCTTTTTCAAATTTTATTTCTGCTCCCAAGTGCTCCAATAAATCTCGCCCTAATAATGGCTTGGGTGAGTTTGGCATATACAAAAATTTATGTATCCCGAACTGCTTGCCTAATTTGAATTCAAGAGGTTTTAAGAAATATGCCTTTTCACTTTGGCCAGTGGCTCCCTTTACCGTTACAAAGTCATCATCTATCGGTGTCAAGGCTTGATTTAAAACTGAATATGTTGCTCCTGTGTCAATTAAAAATTCCATGTCTCTTTGTTGTTCCCCTAGCCTTATTTTAACCAGTGGATCTGCTAGGTTAGATTCCCCAGGTCCCTGTCAATCTTCTTCAAAATGAACCTTCATCGCTCCTCTGCCTCTCCCCCTGTTTCTCTCAGGACATTCATTTCTCCAATGCCCTTTTCCCTTACAGTGTGCACATTGATCCCTCTGTAATCTGGGGACAAAATTTCTTCCTTTACCCCATTCTTTACCTCCACCCTTCATTCCATTCCTTCCCCGCCCTGTCTGGGTTTGTAATGCTGCTACCGTTGTCATTGCAATAGCTTTTTCCAGGCTCCTCATTTCCCTTTCCTTTCAAACGTTTCAACACTTCCCTGTCCTTCTTACAGTCCTTTTCCAAAGCCAAAACTAAGGGGTCTTATCCTCTGCCACTCAGGATGATTTCTAACTCAGAAAAACATATCTGAATATACTACTTCATCTCATTTCTCATTTCCCTCCAAAATCACCATCAGCTCCACCAAGGCATCACATTCCAAGGCACCTCCTGCCACCCACCCCAGCCCCCCCACTCAATCCATACAGTAGCCATACATCGGTGCAATATCCCTCATCCATGCCACGGCTCAAGTTCCCTCCTGGCTGATCTCCCAGCTGCCTCCAATGTGCGAACATGCACCCTAAGGGGGTTTTACAACGATCTCCTGACTGTCCCCCCCACCCATTGCAGTGTTTACACAATCCTACATCTCTTACAATAACAATGGGTAACAGACACAACCAAATGATCCCAATCACAACATACAACAAAAAGTCCTTACACCAAATCACCTGAAACTAGCCCTGAATTTGCATCTGTACAGTTCCAGGGCCAGTCTTAAAAGTTCTCAGTTCTGTGCTAATTCAGAACTTCGTCAAAAATACCACAAACAAAACACACTGAAAACAATAATACACAAAACAATAACCAGACACTAAATTAATTCAACGGGGTCTTGTATCCCTATTTTTCTTTTCTTTTATCCAATTTATAACCCCAAATTTAGCAGAAATCAAACCCCCTTGCGTTCCAGCTGGTCCTCAGAGAGCAGAGGGGCTGGGGGCGGCTGGGCTTGATTCCTGATGTACAGCCGATAACAGGACACAATTCACTCAACCGGTTAGCAGTGTTTGTTTTGTTGTTTTTCTTCCCGGGAATCACTAACACATTAAAATCACTTCATTCGTCTCTGGCCGCAGCCCTCGCGGGACAGCGGAACCGTGGACCGGAGCTCCGCACTCACTTCGCAGCTGCACTGCATCTCACACACACAGACCACTTACTTCAGAGCTAGCTCTACACACTCATACCATTTACACCTGTGAGAATAGGTGTCAATATCTCACATAGTTCAACCACTACTCCTCACAGAACCCGTAATTGCTTCGTTCGTCTCCGGCCGTGCTCCCCCACGGGACAACAGAACCGCGGATTGGAACTCTGCACTTGACTTTTATTGAGCTCAAACCACACACGGTACCATTACCAAACCACTCCGGCCAGCCCGGCCAGGAGAACCCAAGTCACCATTGACTTCCCGATAGTGCACTATTACCAGCCACCCAGAGGTGAGCTGCAATGATCTTTACCTTGCGTAGGACGTCTCTCTACGACTTACAGGTATCCCCTCCTACCCAAACATACCTGGTCCGCTGATGGTCCTTGTCTGCTCCTGCGGTGATCGAGTGAGAGAGGGAGTTCTTCCAAGAATTCTCGGGGTGCGCCCAAGACATCCCAGGCCTCAGCCGGTCCCGCAGCCGAGCAGAGAGGGTCCCACCTGGGTCGCCAAATTGACGTGCGGAAAACAAACTCTACAACCCGTGAAAGGTTATAAAGCAGGTATGTTTATTACGGCGCCGGGTGCAAGGGGGATC
>JANVCC010003743.1:0-14736 GCA_025345505.1 Todiramphus chloris collaris | reverse complement strand
TCTTCTGCTGGCCTGCTAGGGGTGCAGCAGAGGTAGAGCCCAGAAGCCCATATCACAGCCATGAGTGAAGGGCTGACCTACCAGCTGCTGCACAAAGATGTGACCTCACAGCCACCATCCCAGCCTTGGGCCTCCTGCTGCACCATGAGATCCAGAGGCACAGGTGACCTCACCAGAGCATTCCCACCCATCTGTTCCCTGTGGCCTCTGGGCTGAGCAGACACAGGTCCCCTCACATTCCTCTGCCAGTGCCATGGGACTGCTGGGGGAACTCCCAATCCCCTTCCTGCCCCCAGGGGACAAAAAGCTGAAACTCAGGGTCAGGAAGGGGTTGGAGGGGAGGAGGTGCAGAGCATGGGCAGGAGGATCTGGGCTCAGGGGTTGGGGTTTGGGTTGAGGGACCAGAGCTGCCTTCAGTGGCTGGGGATGAGGCTGAGTTCTCTGGGGCAGGTTTGGAGTTGTGCTGAGGGTGTGTGGTCAGGGGGAGGGCAGGGGCAGCTTTATGGGGCAGGGTTTGTTTAGAGCAAGATGTTAATGGCAGAGGGCTGGGCAGGGGATGGAGGGATCAGAAGGGTGAGGGGAAGAGGCTGGGTGTCTGGACTTTGGCTGAGAAGTCAATGTTGAGCTCAGGGATCAGAGCAGTGAATTCCCTTTGTGGGGAGGGGCAGCATTTAGGGATGGGGTTGGGGCTGAAGGTCACTGGTCAGGAATAGGCGAAAGGTCTCCCATGAACATTTTCACAGTCACTATTGCCATGATATCAAAATGACGTGACGGCTCCTGCTTCTCCACAATCTTTCATCTCTTTGGGCCAGGCCCCTTTTCTTCCCCCCAGATCTCCCATCTCCTTGTCCCACCTTTCCTGACCTCCCCACAGCTCTCATCTTGTTGTGGGCTGGGTTGCAGTGGCTGCCTCCCCACTGCTGGCCAGTCAGAGGTGACCTCAGAGGCAGCATCCAAGGGGACACCCTGTGCTGCTGTGCTGGAGAGGTCCCTGCTCAGCCCCCAGCAGTGCTGGAGGCAGGTAAGGCCTCTCTCTGCTTCTGTCTTTTCTCCATCCACTGCTGATTCTGCCTTCAATGAGCTCTCCAAGGGGAAGGTTCTTTGGATCATAGAATAACTCAGGTTGGATGAGACATGAATGTTGTCTTGTCTCAGCCTCCTGCTCAAGGCAGGGTGAAGTGGAGGAGGCAGCTGAAGAGCTGCCCTCAGCTTGCCCTCACGCCCAGAGCAGCTGAAGGTGAGGTAAATCCCATCATAAAGGGAGAAAGAAAGACTTTCAACAGTCTTGGTCCTAGTGCTGGTCTCTGAGGGATGCTGAGAATGACTGGCTGCCAGGAGGGCTGTAAACCACCATGGACACCTGAGCCTGGACATCCAGCGTTAGCCCAGCTCATCCTCTTCTTTAGTACAGAAACCACTAATCTGGCTGTAAGGAATCTGAGGAAGACCAAGTTAAGGCCTTGCTTAAGTCCACAGACATAAGGCCTCTGATGGCCCTGGCCTTTCCAGGGTGTTGAAGAGTGGTGTCATGATGGCACCAGCCAGCTCAGCCAGAACCACACTGCCCATTTCAACACCAACAGCTCCAAGATGCTGTTGTGGAGGCAGCTGTGTCCCATGGCCTGTCCCTGCCTGCGCTCACAGCACGGCCACGCAGCAGCACTGGGACCAAGCTGCCAGAGCACTCAGGCCTTAGCCCAGCCCAGGGGCTCAGCAGGAGAGGCTGGGAGGGAAGAGCGAGCAGCTGAGGACAGAGCAAGCGCTGGTGCTCCCTGGCAGTGCTGCAGGGCTGGGACTCATTACCCCTCAACCTCTGAAACAGCCACTGTCCCTGCAGGTTTACACAACACTCAGAGAAGGACCTTATGAAAACAAGTCACTGCAGCATTTTTATTTCCTTTACACAGAATGAAAACTGTGGACCCACATTTATATAGAATGGTTCAAAGTAAAACTGTAGATATACATAAGTAAAGTAGAACAACTAATAACTTTTCTTTCCAAAACACTTAAAAAATCCAAAACAAAAAACGACAGTAAAGTCAAAGAAATAACTAGCAAAAAAACAAACAAACAAAAAAGAGAACAAATAGACCATGATGGCCTCTTATGAGATACATTACAAGTGATTTGCAGAAGAGGACAAGCAGTTTATTCCTTCTGAAGATAATCCAGTGATCATTTTCCTCAGGGTGTCCTTGATCTCCTGGTTCCTCATGCTGTAGATGAGGGGGTTCACTGCTGGAGGAACCGCTGAGTATAGAACTGACACCACCATGTTCAGGCATGGGGAGGAGATGGAGGGGGGCTTCAGGTGGGCAAAGACAGCAGTGCTTATAAGGAAGGAGAGCACGATCAGGTGAGGGAGGCAGGTGGAAAAGGCTTTGTTCCGTCCCTGCTCAGAGGGGATCCTCAGCACGGCCCTGAAGATCTCCACATAGGACAACACTATGAACACAAAACAAACAAAGAATACACAGGCACTGACCACAATGAGCACAATTTCCCTGAGGTAGGAGTGTGAGCAGGAGAGCTTGAGGACGTGGGGGATCTCACAGAAGAATTGGTGCAGGACATTGCCCTGGCAGAGGGGCAGGGAAAATGTATTGACCGTGTGCATCAGAGCATTGAGAAACCCGCTGGCCCAGGCAGCTGCTGCCATGTGGACACAAGCTCTGCTGCCCAGGAGGGTCCCGTAGTGCAGGGGTTTGCAGATGGCCACGTAGCGGTCATAGGACATGATGGTGAGAAGGGCAAACTCTGCTCCAAAAAAGAACACAAAGAAAAAGAGCTGTGCAGCACACCCTTTATAGGAGATTTCCCTGGTAACCCAGAGAAAATTGGTCATGGCTTTGGGGAGAGTGGTGGAGATGGATCCCAGGTCGAGGAAGGAGAGACTGAGGAGGAAGAAGTACATGGGTGTGTGGAGGTGGTGGTCCCAGGCTATGGTGGTGATGATGAGGCCGTTGCCCAGGAGGGCAGACAGGTAGATGCCCATGAAGAGCCCGAAGGTCAAGAGCTGCAGCTCCCGTGTGTCTGTGAATGGCAGGAGGAGGAAGTGGGTGATGGAGCTGCTGTTGGACATTTGCTGCTTCTGGGCATGGGGTCCTGAGCAAGGGAGAAATGTCAGTGAAGAGTTAGAGTAGAGATCTCTGATCAAAACCTATCCGAGTTCCCATGGAAACCCCCAACTGCCTCTCCCCTCTCAGGTGGTTCTTTGGCAGGTCCCTTCCCTGAGCTCTGGCTGGGGCTGGCTGAGGGTGTCCTGAGGAGCAGGGGCTGTGCTGGGGCTCTGCAGGAGTCGCTCCTGCCCCACAGCCAGAGGCAAATAGGAACACAGGAGGATCTCAGATCAAACCTATTTGGGAGAGCCAAGAGCTCTGCAGCATTGTCACTCCTGTGACACTTGAGAGCCAAGCAGAGCTGAGGGGGTTACTTGTGTGGATTTTGATCTGCTTGTCTCACTGAAGTAACGGAATACTTTTCGTGGTTCTACGATTTTTGCTGCCCTGACAAGGAGACCTTGAGGGTCCTGACATGCAAAGGACC
Source organism: Todiramphus chloris collaris (assembly GCA_025345505.1). Classification (NCBI taxonomy): domain Eukaryota; kingdom Metazoa; phylum Chordata; class Aves; order Coraciiformes; family Alcedinidae; genus Todiramphus; species Todiramphus chloris. Next base: position 11,184 of record JANVCC010003743.1, on the reverse strand, counting down.
TGTCCCTTAGTGCACTGGGATGATATCTGCTTTATCCACCAGCCCTGGTCTCAGCTGCCCTGTGCTGGCATCATTTTCATTTGGACGATTGTTCCACCCAGAGTCTCAGTGATAAGAAGCTGTACCCAGCTGGAAGCAATGGAATTCAGCTTCCAAGAGCAATCTCCAACCCCCTCACCCCATCTCATCGTACCTGAGGAGGACCTAAGCTCTTTCCTCCCAGACACGGAGGGCTCATTGCAGCTGCCTGTGCACAGCCACCCAGCAGCATTCCCATGGCCTCAGCACTGAGGTCTCTTCTCCACAGGGCTCCTTGAGAACACAGAGATGTGACGGGAGAGCTGTGTCCTTGTAGAGGGCAGCTGCAGCCCAGCAGGACTCTGCAGGGGAAGAAGACAATGTCCCATAGATGGAGTGTGCTGAAGGGAGAGTTTTCTCCCTGGCATGACTGGAGCCTGGGCATTAGGGAGTTGGGACACTTGACACCCATGGACACATCTGCAGGGCAAGAGCCCCTGTGTGGGTCTCTGAAGTGCATCAGAATCCCAACCCACAAACCAGTCCAGTGACAAGACCAGGAGGAACAGTGACAGGAGGGGGAAGCTGAAGCAGTGGCAGAGAGCTGCTGCCAATGGAGGCAGGACAGGGACAGACGGTGGGTATTTGAGAATTTCTCCTGCTCAGGGCTGAGGCCACTGAGAAGGTGACTGAGTCCCCATGGCCGTAAGGGCAGAGGCTCTGCTGGGTGGGAGAGAAGACCGGGGGTTTCCTCCAGCGATGGCAGGGAGGTGCCTGTACCCCCTGCCAAGGCATTTCTGGGAGCAGCTCCCTCTGAGCTCCTGCCCCTGTCTCTGCTGCCTGGAGCTGTCCCTGCCAGGAGCTGCTTCTCTGTGACCAGGTCTGCTCCCTGTCACTGCTCCCAGACCCCATCCCACTGTCTGTGACGTCAGATCTATCCTGTCAGTGGCATGTCTGGGAGTACAGGAGCTCAGGAGCAGCTCAGACAGGTCCTCATGAGATCAAAGGTGCCACGTAGCTCACCCAGAGCAGCCAGAGGGTAAAAAATTAAAGCAAAGACTCCTTCCATTACAGAAAAATTCTGCCTTGTTGGTCTTCTGTAATGTCCCATTGGAAATGCTCAGAGTTAAACTGGACCTCTGAGCAAACATGACCCACCCAGCACCCTCTCAACTGCAGCAGGACCCTGCCCTGCCCTGGCAGAGGTGGCTCCTTCCACCTGCAGCTTCTCTGTGGGGAGCTCCCTGGGCAGGCTGAGAGCTGAGCCTGGCAGGCGGCAGAGTCCCTGCCCCAGCACACAGCCCCTGGGCTGCAGGGACCCTGCTGGCAAGGACAGCCCTGCCCACCCTGCCTGCACACACACACTCACACCCTGCAGCCGTGCCCAGCACAAGGCAGCCCACATGCCCTGGCCCTCTGATGCTGCAGCAGAGAAGCCCTGCTCTGCAACACCTCCTCATACTCTCTGCTGGCTCTGGGTTGTAGCAGAGTTTGGAGATCTTCCAGTGAAATTCAGAGATATTGCCCTTCATGCAGGACCTTACCTCATAGAGGACTATGAAGATTTCATTCCAAAGGACTTCTCAATCTTCTTCCCTTCCCAGGCTGCTTCTTCTCTCACTCTGCTCATCCCTCTCCTCTCTGGCTTGGCAGAGGAGCTGCTCCTGGGCAGAGCTGGCTCTGGACATTGCTGCCACTTGCCAGGAGCTCCCTCCAGCCCAGGAGCCCAGCCCAGCTCAGCAGCACAGCAACAGAACAAAGCATATAATGGACAGATCAGGTGGAGTTTGTGCTGAGACCATGAACCTCAGGGATTGAGAGGAAGATGAAGAAACCTCTCCAGAGCTCACAGGCAGGTGCAAACTCCAAAGTTTCTTGCAGTGTTAATGGTCCCAGTGAGGGCCATTTCTGAGAAAACTTTCCAGGGCTTGTTACATCAGAACCCTGGAAGCAGAGATGAGAATTTAACAAAGAGTATCTAAAGGTGAAACAGATTCTGAGTACACATGGATGGACGACATGAAGTCAAAAGGCCAAGGTCTGACCCCCAGCCCCTAGGAAGGCAAATCCTTTTGCTCAATCCTTACTCAGGACTCTTTCTGGAGCAGTGGGAGGTGGGGATGTGCGATGCCAAGTATAGGACTATGGTCCAACATCTCCCATGGTCTCAGCTGTGGACGGGGAGGTCCTGAGAATCTGGTGCTGGAAGGAGAAGGTGCTTCCTCACAGGCAGCAGTGGCAGAGACAAAAGCTGAGGAGGCTGTTGGGTGTCAGGGAGTGTTGGGAGGTGTTGGGAGGTGTCAGGGGCTGTCCCGGCAGGGTCAGGATCTCTGCCTTTGAGCTTCCAGGGTCAGGAGCTGCTGCCTCCATTGTTGGCCAGCTCCACATGGCTGAATGAATCCTCTCTGTGCACTGTCTGTCTGTTGGTCTGTGCTCTCTCTGTCACCATGGAGCATTCCCAGGGCCCTACCAAGGGCCCAGGAATGATCTCTCAGCACAGCATGCCCCACTATAAGCTCCTTCATAAGAGCCCAGAGGAGAAGAACCCCCTCGAGAAGAAGACAGAGGAGTTGAAGCACAGCCCTGAAAAAAAGGAGGAAGAGGAATAGGAGGACAAGGTTGAAGAAGATAAGGGTGAGGATAAGGAGGAGGATGAGATGGAAGAGGAGGATGATTATGATGAGAAAAATGATGAAGATTAGAAGTCTGAAGAGGAGGATGATGATGAGGAGGACAATGAAGATGAGGGGGAAGAGGAGGATGAGGAAGATGAGGGAGAGGAGGATGAAGATGAGGGAGAAGAGGAGGAGGATGATGAGGATGAAGAAGATGAGGAGGACGAGGAAGGTGAAGCTGCAATATCCTCCTCTGTCCTAGTCAAGCAGCCCAATTAGTACCCCAAGTGTGAGCAGAGCTTCCCGCCTGGCTCGCAGATGCTGAAGCACCGGTGCCCCCACCCCAGTGCCCAGACCTTCGCCTATGATAGCTGCAGCAAGAGCTTCAGTCGCAGCCTGACGCTCATCGCCCACTGGCACGGCCACAGTGGCAAGAAGCCCTTTGCCTGCGCCGTCTGCGGCAAGAGCTTCCGCCACGGCTCCCGCTTCTTCCAGCACCACTGTCTCCACCCCGGACAGAGGCCACACGTCTGCAGGGACTGCGGGCAGAGCTTCCAGAGCAGCTCCATGCTGGTCGCCCACTGGCGCCTCCACCCCGGGGAGAAGCCCTTTGCCTGCGCCGACTGCGGCAAGAGCTTCAGCCTCAGCTGCAGCCTCTTCCGGCACCGCCGCCTCCACACCGGGCAGAGGCCGTACCGCTGCGCCGGCTGCGGCAAGAGCTTCCGATGGCGCTCGAAGCTCATCGCCCACTGGCGCGCACACACTGGGGAGAAGCCCTTCGCCTGTGCCCACTGCACTGAGACCTTCTGCCATGTCTCCCAATTCTTCCAGCACCGTCGTGTCCACACTAGGGTGTGTCTGGATGATGGTGGCACCTGTGGCAAGAGCTTCAGCCACAGCTCTGCCTGCAGACAGCATCTCCACCACCACCTCTCCAAGGATGGCAGGCTGTGCAGTTGTGAGGGGAAGGTGCCAGACACCATGGCCACCACCAGTACTCGTGATGACAGCCAGCGGAGCCTCAGCCAGCACTCAGAGCTGATGAATCCCATGCAGACTCACCCCAGTGAGCAGCTGTACTGCTCTGATGACTGCGGCAAGAGTTTTGGTGACAAGTCTACGCTTACCCAGAACCGCCACATCCACACTGGTGAGAAGCCCTTCCCCTGTGCTGACTGCGGCAAGAGCTTCAACCGGAGATCCCACCTCACCAGGCACCGCCGCATCCACACTGGTGAGAAGCCCTTCACCTGTTCTCACTGTGGCAAGAGCTTCAGCCAGAGCTGCAACCTCACCCAGCATCTCCGCACCCACACTGGTGAGAAACCCTTCACCTGTTCTGACTGTGGCAAGAGCTTCACCCAGAGCTCCACACTCTCCCAGCACCGCCGCATCCACACTGGTGAGAAGCCCTTTGCCTGCACCAACTGTGGCAAGAGCTTCAGGTACATCTCCCAGCGGAACCACCACATGCGCACCCACACCAGTGACCAGCCTGCACCGGGGGACACACAAACACACTGACAATGGCGCTGTCGGGGTAAACGTGAAACTCTTGTGGAGCCTTTTCAAGCAGATTGAATTGGAATTGCCTCCTTTCCACCCTCCTCTCTTGAAGGCTGGGGCTTCAGAATTTGCAGATGACCCTCCCCACAAAGGCTTGTCAGCGATAGTCAGAGTAATTACCATGAGGAGTCGGCACAGTCGGTGCCAACAGTGCAGCTGGGACATGGTTTGCCAAATTTCAGCTGTTCTTTCCACAAGGCTTTGGATTTCCTGGGGGTAGAAAAATCCCCGCGACCTTTGTCCAATTATAACCAAAAACCCAACTTAATAAAATATTGTCATCTTTATTTTTGTTGTTTTTGACATTTCTTCCCTAAATGGTCACATTTTGGGGAGAGTTCTTCCCTGGGGTGGGCTGAATCCCGAGCATGTGCCCAGTTCAGGGAGATCTCGGTGGGTGTCTCGTGGTTGCTGAATTGGGTGAGGTGTTCTCAGGGCTGTCTTGTGGGTTCTCATGGGGCCATTGAGTGGTCCCAGTCGGATTGGGAAGTGTGTTGTGTGTTCTCAGAGGGGGTTCTGGGGGGGGTCTCTGGGGTGTCTCAGGGGCTCTTGAGGAGGTCTCAGTGGGTTCTGGGGAACTAAGAGCAAGTAAAGGTCCCTGGGCCCCCCACCCCAGGCTCTATTTCACACCCATCCTGGTGATTGTGGTGCATGTGTTTAAGATGTTTTTGAACCTAAGCATCAATTATTTCCCCCACAGAGGAGAAACCATCCTCAGGGAGCTCAGGGTGTCCCCACGCTGTGTGCTGGGGCAGGGAATCTGCCGCCTGCCAGGCTCAGCTTTCAGCCTGCCCACAGAGCTCCCCACAGAGAAGTTGTGAGGAGAAGCTGCGGATGGATGGAGACACCCCTGGCAAGGCAGCGCAGGGTCCTTCAGGTGTCAAGAGGGTGCTGGGTGTCTCAGGACTGCTCACAGCTCCAAGTCACCCCTGGGCATTTCTGAGGAGAATTTCAAGAATATTAAGGCAGAATTTTCCTGTAAGGGAAGGAGTCTTTGATTTGCTTTTTTGTTCTCTTTCAATGCTGGGTAGGCAGGATGGGGCTGAAATTTATTTCTCCCATGTGGACAAGACTTGGAGATATCAGTTCTTGATAGGACTTGAGATGTTCCTGAGCCCCTGCACACACAGTGATGTCCTTGGACAGGACAAAGCTAAGCTCACTGACAGTGGGATGGGCTCTGGGAGCATTGACGGGGAGCAGAGCTGGTCACAGAGAAGCAGCTCCTGGCAGGGACAGCTCCAGGCAGCAGAGAAAGTGGCAGGGGCTCAGAGGGAGCTGCTCCCAGAAATGCCTTGGCAGGGGGTTCAGGCACCTCCCTGCCATCACTGCCGGAAATGCCTGATCTTCTCTCCCACCCAGCAGAGCCTCTGCCCTTACGGCCATGGGGACTCAGTCACCTTCTTAGTGGCCTCAGCCCTGAGCAGGAGAAATGTGGCTGTGCACAGGCATCTGCAGTGAGTCCTCTGTGTCAGTGACTCAAGAGCAACAATGCTGCAGAGCTCTTGGCTCTCGTGACTGGGTTTGATCTGAGATCACCCCGTATTCCTATTTGCCTCTGGCTGTGGGGCAGGAGTGACTCCTGCAGAGCCCCAGCACAGCCCCTGCTCCTCAGGACACCCTCAGCCAGCCCCAGCCAGAGCTCAGGGAAGGGACCTGCCAAAGAACCACCTGAGAGGGGAGAGGGAGTTGGGGGGTTCCCATGGGAACTGGGATAGGCTTTGCTCAGAGAACTCTGCCCTAACTACTCACTGCCTTTTCCTCCTTGCACAGGTCTCCATGCCCAGAGGCAGCAGATGTCCAACAGCAGCTCCATTACCAACTTCCTCCTCCTGCCACTTGCAGGCAAACGGGAGCTGCAGCTCTTGACCTTCGGGCTCTTCATGGGCATCTACCTGTCTGCCCTCCTGGGCAACGGCCTCATCATCACCACCATAGCCTGGGACCACCACCTCCACACCCCCATGTACTTCTTCCTCCTCAACCTCTCTCTCCTTGACCTGGGATCCATCTCCACCACTCTCCCCAAAGCCATGAACGATTCCCTCTCGGACATCAGGGACATCACGTATGCAGGATGTGCTGCACAGGTCTTTTTCTTTGTGTTCTTTGTTGGAGCAGAGTTTGCCCTTCTCACCATCATGTGCTATGACCGCTACGTGGCCATCTGCAAACCCCTGCACTACGGGACCCTCCTGGGCAGCAGAGCTTGTGTCCACATGGCAGCAGCTGCCTCGGCCAGTGCGTTTCTAAATGCTCTGCTGCACACGGCCAATACATTTTCCCTGCCCCTCTGCCATGGCAATGCCCTGCACCAGTTCTTCTGTGAGATCCCCCAGATCCTCAAGCTCTCCTGCTCACACTCCTACCTCAGGGAACTTGGACTTCTTCTCTTTAGTTCTTTTACCTTTTTGGGGTGTTTCATTTTCATTGTGTTGTCCTATGTGGAGATCTTTAGGGCCGTGCTGAGGATCCCCTCTGAGCAGGGACAGCACAAAGCCTTTTCCACCTGCCTCCCTCACCTGGCTGTGGTCTCCCTCTTTGTCACCACTGGCATCTTTGCCTACCTGAAGCCCCCTCCATCTCCTCCCCATCCCTGGACCTGGTGGTTTCATTTCTGTACTCGGTGGTGCCTCCAGCAGTGAACCCCCTCATCTACAGCATGAGGAACCAGGAAATCAAGGATGCCCTGAGGAATCTGATCACTGGATTATCTTTAGAAGCAATAAACTGATTGTTGTCTTCTGCTAATCACTCTCCAGGTAGTTCATGACAATCCATGCCCAAATACTGCTATTTTTGTTGATGATGGGTTTGTTATTGTTTGTGGGTTTTTTTGTAAGTTGACTTTAGATTTGAGAATATTTTTTACCCAAGAAGTGTCGTTATTGCTCCTGTTTCATTTTTCATCTCTCCATTGTTTGTGTGACCCAGAGTCTGTATAAATCAGAAACCCTTGTTTTCTCTGTAGTTACACAAAATAAAGTTCTCTGCCTTGACTGTTTTTTTCTTATATCTTTCCTCCGAGAATCCTCTGGAGCTGCCGGGGCACTGGCTGTGACAGAGGTGGAGGGGAAAAGAGTCCCAGCCCAGCAGCACTGCCAGGGAGCACCAGCGCTTGCTCTGTCCTCAGCTGCTCGCTCTTCCCTCCCAGCCTCTCCTGCTGAGCCCCTGGGCTGGGCTAAGGCCTGAATGCTCTGGCAGCTTGGTCCCAGTGCTGCTGCGTGGCCGTGCTGTGAGCGCAGGCAGGGACAGGCCCTGGGCCCTGCTGGGACACAGCTGCCTCCACAACAGCAGCTCCAGCACACAGCAGTTTCCTTGACCAGCCAGCACCATTTCCAGCAGTCTCCCCTCATGTCAGGTCAGGCAGGTGATTCTTCCACCGTGGGGGATCTCTAAGTGACTTAGTTAGCATTACATGTTTGGTTTGTATAGACAAGACATCAGCATAGAAATCATGTGTGTGCGTACAAATGAACCTGAGTGGTCAAAATCACTACAAAATCACAAACAGCAGGCACGAGTAGGGATCCAGCTCGTGCAAGGTTCTATGATGACACAGGTAGATGAGTAGGAGATAGGCCAGGAGCAGGGACACTTGTTTGTACCTGGCTGTGTGATATCACAGGTGGGTAAGTAGGAGATGGGTAAGGAGGAGGCCCCTGAGTAGTCTAGGGCATTGCGATGTCACAGATAGATGAGTAAGAGATTGGGCAGGAGGAGGGATCTTACTTGTGCAGTGCTTTGTGATGTCACATGTCCAGGAGTAGGAGATTGGACAGGAGCAGGGGTGTTGTTTGTGAAGGGGTTTTTGATGTCACAGGTGTAGGAGGAGGAGATGGGCAAGGACCAGTACCCTGGCCTGTGCAGGGGCTTGTGATGTCACATGGGAATGAGTAGGAGGTAGGGCAGAAGAAGGTCCCTGGATTCTTTAGTGATTTGTGATGTCACAGGTGGTTGAGTATGAGACAAAGAAGGAGCAGGGTCCTGACTGTTCAGAGGCTTGGGATGTCACAGATGGATGTGCAGGAGATGAGGCCGTTGCAGGGACCTGGCTTCCACAGGGTTTTTCCATGTCACAGCTCCATGAGTAGGAGACGGCGCAGGAGGAGTGACCTGTGATGCCACAGGTGGATAAGTAGGAGTTGGGGCATGGTCAGGCCCCTAGGGACCCAGCTTGTTGAGGGGTGTGTGATGTCACAGGTTGAAAAGTAGGAGCAGGGTCTGTACCAGGACCCTGGTTAGTGTAGGGCATTGTGACATCACAAATCAATGAGTAGGAGAGGGGCAGGGAGCAGGACTCAGACTGTGCAGGGGTTTGTGATATCACAGATGTAGGAATAGGTGATGGGCAAGGACCAGGGTCTCGGCCTGTGCAGGGATTTGTGATGTCACTTGGGAATGAGTAGGAGGAGGGCGATGTCCTGTCACGCAGCAAGTGCAGGGGTTTGTGATGTCACACGAATATGCACAGGAGATGGGGCTGGAGGAGGGGCCTGGCTCCCGAGCACTGCTGGGGGCAGCAGGAACACGCACAGGAGTCAGGAACTGGTGGGGAATTTTTAGTGCCCCCACTCAAGGTCAGTTTAACAGTTGTAGGTGGACCAAGACCCCAGGATCCAGTTCTGTGAATGTGCAACAGAGGAAAAAAATACCATGACCCTCCAGTTCTGATCATGCACAAACCAGAACATTGCAACACTGCGGTTAGGAGAAAATGGAAAGGCACCTGACCAAGGCCCATGATACTGGACCCTCTAAATAGTGATCCAAAATGAGACCCTTGGAGCTGTCCTGGATCACAGGGGGCTGCATCCTGCATCTCCCCTGAGTTGGGACACCTCTCAAGACGTCATTGTGATGAATTTGACAAAAGCCCTGGGAAAGACCACTGCCTCAAGGCTCATCTCCCACCTGTTGAGAAGGTTTGTGATGTCACTAATGTATGAGCAAGAGATGGTGCAGGAGATGGGCCCTGGTTTGTTCAAGCTTCTGTGATGTCACATGTGGATTGATAGGCCATGGGGCAAGAGCAGACCCCTGGCTTATGTAGGGGTTTGTGATGTCACAAGTGGGTTTGTGACAAGATGTCACAAGTCTGGAGCTGCAGGTTTCAACACGTTGGCACCAAGTCCCACCTGCTTTACTTGGAGAATGAGCAGCTCCCAGGCACAGAAGGATGTTTCTTAATCTTTCTCAACTGGTTAATAAAATACAGGAAGGCCTAGTTCAAGAATAATTGAAGGACATCCCTCAGCCATGTCTAAATCCACATGATGTCCACTTCAATCTGCTCTCCACTCCAGTGAAGAACCTCAGACCAACAGAAAACACATTTTTTGCTTGAATCACAGATCCAAACACCTCCCAAGTCCTGCACTTTTTTTAGTCGTCTGTCCACATTCACTCTCTGCACACAGCAAGTCATCCACTCCGGTCACGTTCATATCATCAGATATCAGGTAATGATGAGCAATATGCTCTGTTCACTGAGGGGTCTTGCCATCTTGTAGGAAACCATCGGCAGTGGACAGCTGCTGTTTGCAGTCCCACACGACAAGTAGCAGAAGCAGATGAGGGAGAAGGTGAATCAAGTCAGTTTGCAGAGCCAAAAGCCATCCAGCTGGCTTTAGACATTGCTGAATGAGAAAGCAAACAGGGGACAGTTCAGATGCTTTTAAAACAGTTGTTTGTATTTTTTAACAAAGTGGGGTTTTGGACATGAAGCAACACCCACTAAAGGAAGCTCTGTGGGCATGACACTGTTAGAAAAGCCAGCACCGTGCTCAACCACATCAGGAAAATTCCACCAAATCTCCAAGCATGCAGCTGCACTGACCAACAGCCCCCACAGCCACTTCCACCCCCGCCAGCCTCCTGGGCCCCAGGACAGAAACAGCTCAGAACACGGAGACGAGGGCTCAGGCCGAGCAGGGCAGAGGGAAGAAGTCACAGCACCCACGGGATCTCCCCAAAGCGCAGCTGGGGAGGAAGAGGCTGCCACCCTCTGCCCACGGGTCCCCAGAAGTGTCCCCAAGTGGTGAGTGTCCAAAAGAGGGACAGAAGCAAAAACACGTGGGCACTGTGCCCTACACACGAACATGAACATTTCTCTCCTTTTGAACCCCCCTGAAAGTGTGATCAGATAGAATCAGGACATTCTGCCTGGGGACATCCTGAGCTCCCTGAGGATGGTTTCTCCTCTGTGGGGGAAATAATTGATGCTTAGTTTCAAAAACTAAAATAACTTAAACTTATGCACCACAATCCCCAGGATGGGGGTGAAATAGAGCCTGGGGTGGGGGGCCCAGGGACCTTTCCTGGCTCTTAGTTCCCCAGAACCCACTGAGACCTCCTCAAGAGCCCCTGAGACATCCTCAAGTCCTCCCAGAACCCACTGAGACCTCCTCAAGAGCCCCTGAGACATCCCCAAGTCCTCCCAGAACCCCCTCTGAGAACACACAACACACTTCCCAAACCCCACCGAGACCCCTCTGAGATGCCTCAATGGCCCCATGAGAACCCACAAGACACCCCTGAGAACACCTCACCCAATTCAGCAACCGCGAGACACCCACCAAGATCTCCCTGAACTGGGCACATGCTGTGGTTTCAGCCCACCCCAGGGAAGAACTGTCCCCAAAATGTGACCATTTAGGGAAGAAATGTCAAAACAACAAAAATAAAGATGACAATATTTTATTAAGTTGGGATTTTTGTTATAATTGAGCAATGGACGTGGGATTTTTTTCTACCCCCTTGGGGAAAGAACAGACAAAACCTGGTAAACCATGTCCCAGCTGCACTGGTGGCACCGACTGTGCCGACTCCTCAAGGTAATTACTCAGATTATTGCTGACAGGCCTCTGGGGAGTGGGGCATTTGCAAATGCTGGAGCCCCAGCCTCTGCGAAAAGACGGGTGGAAAAGAGGGAGTTCCAGTTCAATCTGCTGGAAAAGGCTCCGCAGGAGTGTCACGTTTACCG
>JANVCC010003742.1:0-15620 GCA_025345505.1 Todiramphus chloris collaris | reverse complement strand
CGCAAAGCAGGGTACGCTATCACCACTACTCAACAGGTAATTGAGTCCAAACCCTTGCCTCCTGGAACTTCAGCCCAAAAGGCAGAGATACTTGCTCTTACTCGAGCGTTGGAATTAGCAAAAGGGAAGAGGATAAATATTTGGACAGATTCTAAATATGCATTCGGCGTAGTACACGCCCATGGGGCAATCTGGAAAGAACGAGGACTACTGACTGCTCAAGGAAAACAAATCAGGCACGCTGAGGACATTTTGAAACTATTGGAGGCAGTGAAACAGCCAGAGAAGGTGGCCATCATGCATTGCCGAGGACATCAAAAGGGTAATGCTGTTTTTGGGGTTATATGAAAAATGGTACCTTCTGTGAGGAAATAACGCAGTGGGAACTTTTCTCCCAACCCTTCAACCAGTTCTTTGGGCCTACCCCACCGGCTTTCGAAGGGTTTAGATTTCCCCTAGATACTAACCACATGTTGTTGATAGGCCTACTCTATTTAGCATTCAGATCGGCTTGGATAACTGCCCAGGTGCCCAACCCAGAATCTAGGGGTGCCGCCCCAGAACCTGACACGGCCCCAGCAAGTAGAGACCCTGCCCCACAGCCCGACCCTGCCGCACAGCCCACCTCAGAAACGGACCACCTGAGTTGGGTAGTGGTACTGGTGAAGGAGATACGTGAGATGGGCCAGGTGCTGAGGGAATACACCTCCCCAGCTGATGGGAAACCCTCTCCCTGCCCCAAAGAGGGGGATCCTGGTGGTGCAGCAGTGGAACCCACAGATGTTACAACCGTCCAGGTACAGCTGAACCAAAAGGGCAGCCCCAGCCAGCAGCAGTCACCCCTGTGCAGAGGAGGAAGTATAAGACCAAATCAGCACGCCCAGTTAATGATGATGGGGAACCAGGGCCCTCACAACCAGCAGGAGAGCCAGAGCCTGAAATCATCACTGAGTCCCTGTCTTATGAGAGCCTCCGTAATCTGCGAAAAGACATTGTGCGACGGGGGCGTGAGGCTTATACAACCTGGTTACTTCGGGTTTGGGACCTTATGGGCAAAGGTGTGCAACTGGATGGGGGTGAAGTGAGGTATTTGGGATCCCTGACCCAGGACCCAGGTGTAGATCAGGTATTTGTGAGGGAGACAGGACCCTTTCTCTCTGGGAGCAGCTTTTAACAAGTGTGAGAGAAAGATTTGTCCATAGAGAGAGAATGCAGGAGTACCATCATAAAATGCAGTGGAAGACACTCGAGGAAGCAATCCAACAGCTAAGAGAAGTGGCAGTATTAGAGGTATCCTTTGGGAGGGATGGACAACATGATAATGACCCCGACCAAGTCAGGTGCACAGGGCAGATGTTGTGGAACCTGGCAAAACTAGGGCCACAGCAATACGCCACCTTCATTGCAACCATTAATGCTGAGGACAACCGAGAAACAGGGGGCTACATTGCCAACAGATTCCGGTATTACGAGAGTATGGTCAATGGCCCGACGGAGGCTCATACCTCTGCGGCAATTAGGGACCTCAAGGAGGAGATTGTGGAGGAGGTAAGGAAGAGCATTTCCAATGTGGCACCAGTGAGAGTCACAGACCCCAGAGTCAGAGCCCGACGTCCCCCAGCTAGAGAGAGAGGGTACACCCCATGAGCTGAGCTGTGGTTCTTTCTGTGTGACCATGGGGAAGACATGAGAAGATGGGATAGGAAACCCACTTCTGTTCTGGCAGCACGGGTGCGTGAACTCAAAAGGGAAAACACTAACCAAAGGGGTTCCGCCAGAGTGAAAGTGGCTTCAGCCTCCCGTGACCGAGCTGCCAGGTATTACAGAAGGGAGGATGATATGTCAGATCCCCTAGAAGGAACCTCCCGCACATATGCCCAGGGAAGGAATGATAACCAGGGCTAGGGGGGCCCTGCCTCTGGCCAGGAAGAGGCACGGGAGAATCGTGTTTTCTGGACAGTGTGGATCAGATGGCCTGGCACATCAGAGCCACAGAAATATGAAGCTTTAGTTGATACTGGTGCCCAATGTACTTTAATTCCCTCGGAACATATGGGGGCAGAATCGGTTTCCATTGCTGGGGTGACCGGAGGATCACAGCAGCTGACCGTGGTGGAAGCTGAGGTGAGCCTGGCTGGGAAGGAGTGGCAGAAACATCCAATTGTGACTGGCCCAGAGGCCCCGTGTATTCTGGGCATAGACTTCCTCCGGAGCGGCTATTACAAAGACCCAAAAGGACTCAGGTGGGCATTTGGGATAGCTGCTGTGGAGGTATAGGGCATTGAGCAATTGAACACTCTGCCTGGACTATCAGAGAATCCTTCTGCATTTGGGCTCCTGAAGGTGGAAGAGCAGCCAGTGCCAATTGCCACCTCGACAGTGCACCGCCGGCAGTACCTCACAAATAGAGATGCCGTGATCCCCATCCACAATCTGATCCGTGAGCTGGAGAGCCAAGGGGTGGTCAGCAAAGCCCACTCACCCTTCAACAGCCCCATTTGGCCTGTGCGCAAGTCTGATGGAGAACGGAGATTGACAGTGGACTATCTTGCCTTGAATGAAGTGACTCCACCCCTGAGCGCTGCTGTGCCTGACATGCTGGAACTCCAGTACGAGCTGGAGTCGAAAGCAGTGAAGTGGTATGCCACTATTGACATTGCCAATGCTTTTTTCTCCATTCCTCTGGCAGCAGAATGCAGGCCTCAGTTTGCCTTCACCTGGAGGGGCGTGCAGTACACCTGGAACCGACTGCCCCAGGGGTGGAAGCACAGTCCCACCATCTGCCATGGACTGATCCAGCCTGCACTAGAAAAGGGTGTGGCTCCAGAACATCTGCAGTACATCGACGACATCATTGTGTGGGGGAACACGGCAACAGAGGTATTTGAGAAAGGAGAGAAGATCATCCAGATTCTCCTGGAAGCTGGCTTCGCCATCAAAAAGAGCAAAGTCAAGGGACCTGCCCGAGAGATCCAGTTCCTGGGGGTAAAGTGGCAAGACGGAAGGTGTCAGATTCCCACCGAGGTCATTAATAAGATCACCGCAATGTCTCCACCCACCAACAAGAAGGAAACCCAATCTTTCCTTGGTGCCATAGGCTTATGGAGGATGCACATTCCTGAGTACAGCCAGATTGTGAGCCCTCTGTACCTGGTTACCCGCAAGAAGAACGATTTCCACTGGGGCCCTGAACAACAACAAGCCTTCACCCAGATCAAGTGGGAAATCGCTCGTGCGGTAGCCCTTGGCCCAGTCAGGACGGGACCAGAGGTGAAGAACGTGCTCTACTCTGCAGCTGGGAACAAGGTTCTGTCCTGGAGCCTTTGGCAGAAAGTGCCTGGTGAGACTCGGGGACGACCACTGGGATTCTGGAGCCGAAGCTACAAAGGGTCCAAAGCCAACTACACCCCAACAGAGAAAGAAATCTTGGCCGCCTATGAAGGAGTCCAAGCTGCCTCAGAAGTAATTGGCACAGAGGCACAACTCCTCCTGGCACCCCGACTACCGGTGCTGGGGTGGATGTTTAAGGGAAATGTTACTTCCACACATCACGCCACCGATGCCACTTGGAGCAAATGGATTGCCGTCATCATGCAGCGCGCCCGTATTGGAAGCCCAAATCGCCCTGGGATCTTGGAAATAATTACAAACTGGCCGGAAGGTGAGACTTTTGGATTATCCTCTGAAGAAGAGGAGGAGCAAGTGACACGTGCTGAGGAAGCGCCCCCATATAACAAGCTACCAGAGAGTGAAAGACAATACGCCCTCTTCACTGATGGTTCCTGCCGAATCGTAGCTGCTGGCCGGAAATGGAAAGCTGCTGTATGGAGCCCCACACGACAAGTTGCACAAGCTACCAAGGGAGAAGGTGGATTGAGCCAACTCGCTGAACTTAAAGCTGTCCAATTAGCCCTGGACATTGCTGAAAGAGAGAAGTGGCCAAAGCTATATCTCTACACTGATTCATGGATGGTAGCCAATGCCCTGTGGGGCTGGCTGGAAAGATGGAAAAAGGCAAACTGGCAGCGTAGGGGAAAACCAATCTGGGCTACTGCTGAGTACTGCTGAGACATTGCCACTCGGGTAGAGAATCTACCTGTGAAAGTCCGCCATGTAGATGCCCATGTCCCCAAGAGCCGGGCTAATGAAGAACATCGTAACAACAAACAGGTAGATCAGGCTGCAAAAATAGAGGTGTCCCAGATAGACTTGGATTGGCAACATAAAGGCGAGTTGTTCTTGGCTCGATGGGCCCATGATGCCTCAGGCCATCAGGGCAGAGATGGTACCTATAAGTGGGCACGAGACCGAGGGGTGGATTTAACCATGGACAGTATCTCACAAGTTATCCATGACTGTGAGACATGCGCCACAATCAAGCAGGCCAAGCGAGTGAAACCCCTATGGTATGGTGGGCGGTGGTCCAAATACAGGTATGGGGAGGCCTGGCAGATTGATTACATCACACTGCCTCAAACCCGCCAAGGCAAGCGGTACGTGCTCTCCATGGTAGAAGCCACCACAGGATGGCTGGAGACCTACCCTGTGCCTCACGCTACTGCCTGGAACACCATCCTGGGCCTTGAAAAGCAGATCCTTTGGAGGCATGGTACGCCCGAGAGAATTGAGTCTGACAACGGGACTCATTTCAAGAACAGCCTTATAACCAGCTGGGCTAGGGAACATGGCATCGAATGGGTGTACCATATCCCTTACCATGCACCAGCAGCTGGGAAGGTTGAGCGGTGCAATGGACTGCTTAAAACAACACTGAAGGCACTGGGCGGGGGGACTTTCAAAAATTGGGAGATGCATTTAGGAAAAGCCACCTGGTTAGTTAACACCCGAGGCTCCACCAACCGAGCAGGCCCCGCTCACTGTGAACCCTTACAAACAACAGACGGGGATAAGGTTCCAGTGGTACACATGAGAGGTATGCTTGGGAAAACTGTTTGGGTAAAGTCTGCCTTGAGCAAAGACAAACCCATCCGTGGGGTTGTCTTTGCACAGGGACCAGGTTGCACCTGGTGGGTGATGCAAAAAGATGGAGAGACCCGATGCATACCTCAAGGGGACCTCGTTTTAGGGTGAACCACTCATGGCATTGCACTTGTATCCATATCTGCATGTATATATGTATATAATTAGGGGTAATGCATGTGTGTATATAGTTTAAAGGTTTAAGTTTGGTGTAACATGTTAGTATGGAAAAATTCGGGGTGGATAATGTTGGGGTTTTGGTGAGTTACTCTGTTTTCCTTCTCTTAATGAATTTTTCCATACTTGTTTGTCAGGAAGGTAAATGGCTGTACTTAAGAGAGACAAAAGGACCTGTCCACAGGGGGAGGGGTACAGCCTGCCGAATAAAGGGGGTTGG
The DNA here is from genome assembly GCA_025345505.1 of Todiramphus chloris collaris. NCBI lineage: Eukaryota > Metazoa > Chordata > Aves > Coraciiformes > Alcedinidae > Todiramphus > Todiramphus chloris. The sequence goes on along the minus strand of JANVCC010003742.1, from coordinate 10,243 downwards.
GTGGAGCCCCTGGGGCTCTCACTTGTTTTGCTCCCTGCATTTCGAGGAGGAGAAGCTGCCCTCGTGGTGCAGAGAACTCATCCCCACTGCGTCTCCTGCTCTCCCTGCTGCCTACCAAGGATCAGGCAGGACACCGGGATCATCTTGGAGGAGAGGTCGTCCCTGCTGCGTTTCCTGTTTTTTTCCTTCTACCCCTGCTGTCTCCCGAGGATCCTGCTGGACACCGGGATCGGCTGCCCAAGGGGGTTTGTGACACAGGCTTTCCATCGGCCATTGCCACGTGGGGACTGAGCTGTCTCTGGAGCGGCGGGGAAACCATCGCACCCTACCTGCTCACTGGGAGTCCCCGAGAGGTTGGGGCTGGGTTCCTGGTGCTGTTTGCTGTTACTGCCATAGTTATTGTTGTTTGTTTGTCCTGATATATATATTTAGTAAAGAACTGTTATTCCTATTGATTCTCGAAAAAGGACATTTCACCAATTTATCAGTAGCTAATATTCTTTATTTACAGCGCTGGATGCATGGGGGATCATTCCTCCTAGCATGCATGCCCTTCTCAAAACCTGACAACTACTTATTAGGAGTAGATATGCATATTCATTAACAAAGGAGGGGTTAGTACAATTAGTTCCACGAAACGGTGTGGTTATTATAATCATTTCTGAGAAATCATTATCATATCTCCCGCCCCTTTAGCGCTTGCTCGTTACAGTTCGGTGGTCGTGGGCAGGGGTCTTCTGGAGGAAGTAAGTAGTCTTCCTCAGTTGTCCGGTATTTGACCCCACGATTGGCGCAGTCTCAGTAGGTAGCTGGTATATTTCCAAACCGCACGACCAGTTTCAACCAGTTTCCTCTGTTCTTCTTCCTTCTTATCCAAGGGTTTTCCCTTATCAGTGACTGCAGATGTCAGCAGAGTGACTGCAGATGTCAGCAGGAACTTGGTGACATATTTAAACAAAGATACCCTGTCTTAAGTACAAGGACACATGCAAAGACCTCGTTCCACAGATAAGGCCTCATTAATCATGAGGCCCCCTTTCACTATTCCTGATATCTTTGCCTGAAAGCCCCTTAATTTCAAAATTACAAGCATTCGGAGGGGAGGGGGTTGCATTTCCATTCCAAGGGGGACTCCTGCCTCCCTTGGCAGACATCTGTCTTTCAAACCAAGTCACAGTGTCAGGAGCACAGCCTTCATTTGCCACGTGGAGACCTAATGATCTATAGGCCTATAGTATTGATTTATTGTAGCTGTTGGTTAGTAGTTTGTTTGTTTTGTTTTATTTTAAGGTTCTTTATTTATTTTTATCTTATTATTCTATTTGTTTGTTTGCCCAGCCCCCATGCACACACTGATTTGATGTAATGGCTATAGCTGCCTCCCTGCCTGCGATATGGTGGTGCTTCCGGTTTCACCGCGTTTAAATGTCCTGCAGCTTCCCAGCAATGCCCCCCGTCTGCATCACTCTCACAAGTGCTCCTGTGAGACTTGCAGACTCTGCCACTCCTTGTTGTCTCTCTAGGTCCCCCCTTGTCGAGGAAATCCCCTGTTTAAAAGAAAAAAAAACAGGCACCATAAAGCTGGTCAGTGCCAGAGCCAGACCCTCTGCCTCGCTGCCTGTGATATACATACATACATATTCATCACATTTCTGGAAACTAATCTAAATATACTTAGGATTTCCTAGAAATTATCTAAATAATCATAACTGCCTCTTCGCATGCGCACTTTGCTTTCTAGGTGGTCTTTGGTGACCCTCTGGTGGTCTCTAGGATGATGCTAATGCTCTTCCGCACATTGACCAGTGCTGAACCCTAACATAGGCGCATGCTCGATGTGATTCTGGCAGAGACAGCAGTTCTACACCGGTCCGTGGTGGTTTGCGGTTAGCTTTTGAATACCAAAGAATCATATAATTAATAGGGTCTTTGTAAAATGAAATCAAAACAGGATCTTGGGTTAGTAAGATTTCCTAGTATACAAAACAGAATGGTTGTAAGTCACAGTTGACTACACAACTTTCCTTCAATGAAATGGTGTCACAATATGCTTTATCATCTCTCTCAGAGCATGGACATCCAAAAGTGAAAACATGTAGTGATTGCTCCCCCAGGAAAGGTACTAGCCCTGAATATCTTGCTGGCCATCACCTTCTCCTGGCGCCCTTTCACAGCCCCTACAAATCTGTGTGTGCCACCTCTGCTTTTGCCTGCAGTCTGCACAATATATTCTATTCATAACATCCTTTTTTCGAGCTCAGAAAAAGCTTAACTCCAAAATACAGCACTATTCTATCTACTAAGAAGAAAACAAGTGCTATGCCAGCCAAAACCAGGACAGAGGTATTTTCTTGAAGCTTGTGGAGAGGACCCACACTAAAGCAGTTCGTGAAGGACTGCAGCCCATGGAAAGGATCCATGCTGAATCAGGGAAAAAGTGTGAGGTGGTGTGGTGGTACAGACTCCCCCGCCTTGGGTCGCATTGCATTGTCAACGCCAGACAACATTGTGTTCTTGTTTTAATTACAAGTTTAGTGAGTGTGGTGGTACAGACCCCTCCTACCCTGGGTTGCTCTGCAAAGAGGCTAACTCCCAGGCTGCACTACAAAGGGCTCCTAGGCTGCATTACAACCAGTACTGTTGTTCTTCGTTAGATACTGCTGAGGCCTGATGAGAGAAAGAGTGTGGGAAAATTGTTAGGCCTTGGTTTCCAGTACACTTCATCCTTGTGTACGGCCTCCTAAAATCAAAACCAATTTTTGTTCCTGATGTATTTTGACCTTGTCTGATGCCTGGAACCAAAACTAATATCCCCGTGACGCTTGGAGAATGAGTCAGTGAGATGGAGTGGTTGGGCCTCTCCCTGACCATATCCATCACTCCTAAATACTCTGAATACAGGGGGCCAAGGAGGGACCACAGACATCCACCCCCTGGGAGTTTGTTGGTCGCAGCAGAAAAATACCAGCCTAGTTTTTGCACAAATTCAATCATCTCACAACCCTATAAATATTGACCCTAAGTGGGGCCCATTGGAGCTCTCCAGGATCTCAGCAGGCCTGAAGTCTCACATATGAGGTTGCTAAACCGCTATCTATTATATTCCAAAAGTCATGGCAGTCCGGTGAAGTCCCCATTGACTGGAAAAGGGGAAATATAAGCCCCATATTCATAAAGAGAAAGGTGGATGAACCCAGAAACTATAGGCCAGTCAACCTCAATTCTGTGTCTGGTAAGATCACAGAGCGGATCCTCCTGGAGACACTACTGAGGCAGATGAATAACAACAAAGTGATTTGCTGTAACCATCATGGTTTCACCAAGGGCAAATCATGCCTGACCAACCTGGTGGCATTCTATGAGAAGGTCACAACATCAATAGATGGGGGAAGAGCAACCAATGTCATTTACCTGGACCTGAGCAAAGCCTTTGACACTGTCCCGCATGACATACTGGTCTCCAAGATGGTGAAATATGGATTTGATGGATGCACAATTCAGTGGATAAGGAACTGGCTTGACGGCCACTCCCAAAGAGTGGAGACCAGTGACAAGTGGAGTCCCTCAAGGATCAGTACTGGGACCAGTCTTGTTTAACATCTTTGTCAGTGACATGGACAGTGGCATTGAGTGCACCCTCAGCAAGTTTGCCAACAACACCGAGCTGTGTGGGGCAGGTGACACTCGGGAGGGAAGGGATGCCATCCAGAGGGACCTTGACAGGCTGGAGAGGTGGGCCCATGCCAACCTCATGAAGTTCAACAAGGCCAAATGCAAGGTCCTCCATCTGGGTCGGGGCAATCCCAAGCACCACTATAGGCTGGGCAGTGACTGGCTTGAGAGCAGCCCTGAAGAAAAGGACCTGGGAGTGATGGTGGATGAGAAGCTCAACATGAGCCATCAGTGTGCTCTTGCAGCCCAGAGAGACAATCGTATCCTGGGCTGAATCAAGAGAAGTGTGGCCAGCAGGTTGAGGGAGGTGATTCTCCCCCTCTATTCCACTCTCGTGAGACCTCACCTGGAGTACTGCGTCCAGTTCTGGAGCCCCTATTACAGGAAGGATATGGATGTGCTGGAACGTGTCCAGAGAAGGGCCACGAGGATGATCAGAGGGCAGGAGCACCTCTCCTATGGGGACAGACTGAGAGAGTTGGGGTTGTTCAGTCTGGAGAAGAGAAGGCTCCGGGGAGACCTTATTGTGGCCTTCCAGTATCTGAAGGGGGCCTACAAGAAAGCTGGGGAGGGACTTTTAGGCTGTCAGGCAGTGATAGGACTAGAGGGAATGGATTAAAACTAGAGATAGGTCGATTCAGGTTAGACATTAGGAAGAATTTCTTCACCATGAGGGTGGTGAGACACTGGAACAGGTTGCCCAGAGAGGTGGTGGAAGCCCCATCCTTGCAAGTTTTTAAGACCAGGCTGGATGGGACTCTGAGCAACCTGCTCTAGTGGGAGGTATTCATGCCCATGTCAGGGGGGGTTGGAACTAGATGATCTTTAAGGTCCCTTCCAACCCTGACAATTTTATGGTTCTATATCCCCCCGAGCTGGGATGCCTCTCAGGTTATACCATCCAACTACTAAGACCAACGAAGGAATATGTGAGGATTTCTCATCTACAGGACTTTTTAAAAAATCACAGAGATCATGGGCTGTCAAATATATATTCAATCTGTGGAATAATTCCATCTTATTCCCAGGTTAACCTATATATAGAGCTCTGTGGGTGTGATTCAATTTTTAGATCTTATAGAAATTATTGCATTTATCATAAGCAAGTGTTTATTCTGATTTAGTGTTGATTTATCAGTGTTAAAGAATTGCTGCTATCATTTATTTAAGGTACTGTGTTACACTAACCACTACACAAATCTTCAACACCTCATAATCTATCCTTTTCCTGTGTCTTTAGACATAAACTGCTGACCAGGTCTGGGACTAGGGGTAGGTCTTACCTTATTCTCTGAAGGAGTTTGGAGGCAAAGGGGTGTCGCTGTTTATACTAGGAGCAGAGAGATGCAGCAACATAGAAATTCAGCAAGAGCAGGCAAAAGAAGCAACTTTATTAATTTACAACCCCGTTTTATATACACTAGCCCCATAGGGCGATTGGTCAGTGATCACCCATCTCCTAGGGTGATTGGCTAAAGTCCTACAACACCTATTTCAAAATATTTTTCCAATGTACCATAAACAGAACTTAGGAAAACACCAGGTGTTAGTCCAGCTTGCAAAAACCACCCTACTGTTTCTCATAACACGTGTGAGAAAGGCAGAATTCTCACCTAATATTGTGAGAACCTGAGAAAATCCCTCTGCTAGCACCTTTTCAGCATCCACAATTCCCCCTTTTTGTTTGAAGACCAAAAAGGTATCGTTTGTAATCCTCTGTGGGTAGTCTTGCAGAAGGGAGAACAAACGCAGCATAAGGGATCTGCTTGATAATGGGCAGTTACCAAACAGAGTCCAAATCAGATGCTGCTTTAAAGTGGGCAGAGAGTCTCCAGCGATGCCATGGGAGATACATCTGGCAAACAAATCCTACATCACAATTCTATCAGGTATTAATCTTAAACAGAAATTTACATCAGTTATTAATTCTAACATAGCCTTAAGGGCCTTAACTTTCTGACTCCATAACAAAAGAAACTTAAAGTTCAGTCTCTGCTTGTGGAAAGACCATCCCAATCTGTGCTAGTAGATGGACCATCTGCCTGATGGTCGGTATCCTGGTCATCACCAGAAAGATCATTTGGATTATTTGAATTTGGTGCCACTGTGAGATGATTAATTGTATACAAACCTTTTTCTAGTCAGCAATGTGGGGTTTCTCCATGCATTCCCCCCTTTTGTTTTTCCAAAACACGCTTCAAAGTGCCATGAGCGCATTCGACAATAGCTTGTCTGGTAGGAGAATGTGGAATACCAGAAGTGTGGCCTACACCCCACAGGTGCAATAACTGCCGCATCTTCTGCGATGTGTAGGCAGGACCATTATCGGTTTTCACAGCAGACGGCACACCCAGGACCGAGAAAGCCATTTTCCAATGGGCAATGACATCGCGGCCTTTCTCTCTAGTGTGATCAAAAGCCCACATAGCTGAGGAGAAAGTGTCAATGGACACGTGCACATATTTAAACCGGCCAAATTCAGGGATGTGCGTTACATCCGTTTGCCAAAGCTGCAAGGCTTTTAGGCCTCTGGGGTTTACCCCTGGTGGCAAAGGTGCAGCGAGTCCGTGACAGTCAGCACAAGCGCTGACAATTTCACGAGCCTCAGTTGGCTTTAAGTGAAACTGCTTCTGCAGGGTATGTGCACTTTGATCAAAGAAATCATATGATGCCTGGCTTGTGAAATTTTGACACGCTGAGCCGCTACCCACGCAGGGTTGGCCAGCATGTCAGCCCTGGCATTGCCTTCTGTTATAAAACACGGCAAACTGGTGTGGCTTCGAATGTGCAGAATGGAGTATGGATGCGCTCGAGCTTGAATTGCACACCACAACGATTGCAATAGTGAAAACAGAGCCGCATTATTCACTTCATTTAGAAGTGAACAATCGAAGTGTTGGGTTATATCTGCTACGTAAGCAGAATCAGTAACCAAATTCAAAGGCACCTGAGAGAACTGCTGAAAAGGCATGGCAACATCCTTTAATTCAACCAGCTGGGCAGAGCCTGACTTGTGGCCTTCCAGCACCTGCCACTCAGATCCCTCCTCCAGGTAACAATGGTTTTCCCTGTTTTCCCAGAACCATTCGTGAAGCTGGTGGGTCCTTTCACTGGCACCCGACTGTATTTTGGCTGCAAGGTGAAGCTGGTAGATTTTGCCAGCTGCAGTAATTTATCGCTGGGCAGGTGGTAAGTGAACTGCCCTGAAAAAATTTGCAGCGCACTTTACAAAGGAGCGCTATTGAAAAAGCTCCACTCAAAGTTTTCCTGTGGTACTGGAAGAACAATTGTTGCAGCATTCAAGGTTTTAATAGAATCTGAGAATTGCACCTCTTGGTGTTGTATAGTTTGGTCCAAAATTTTGACTCCTAAATATTTCCAAGGAGGATGCTGTTGAGCTTTCTCCGGAGCCACTTGCAACCCATAGGAATGCAGAGCAATGAGCAGCTGAGACCGTATCCTCAGCAGCTCATCCTGGGTGGATGCTGCCACCAGGATATCATCCATGTAATGGTAGCAGTATGCCTCAGGAAACTGCTCACGGACTCCAGAAAAAGCTTGAGTGACATACCAGTGGTTGATAGTAGGGCTGTTCTTCATGCCCTGAGGTAGAACCTTCTGTTGATATCTCTTTGCAGGTTCAGCATTGTTAACTGCAGGCACAGTAAAGGCAAATTTTGGTCTGTCATTAGGATGCAAAGGAATTGTGAAAAAGCAATCCTTCAGATCAATGATCCGGACGTCCCACCCTGTTGGAATCATGGTGGGTGAGGGCATACCAGGCTGCAATGCCCCCATTCCTTCAATCACTGCGTTAACTTTTCGGAGATCTTGCAAGTGTCTCCATTTCCCTGATTTCTTCTTAATTACGAAAACAGGAGTATTCCAGGGACTAGTAGAAGGCTCAATGTGTCCCTGTTGTAACTGTTCCTGAACCAGCTGACAAAGGGCGACTAATTTCTCATTTGGTAGGGGCCACTGCGTTTCCCAGATTGGTCTGTTAGCCACCGCAAAGGCAGCGTAGGAAACTGTGCGCCCTTACAGACAGTGACCCCCATCAAAAATATGTCCCAATTCGTATCCCCCAAGCTGACAGCACATCCCGCCCCCAGAGGTTGATTGGATCACTAGTAACATAAGGCCGAATTGTAACTATATGTCCCTCTGGGTCTTTTAGCATTACAGGTCATTCGCTTACATAGCTCTGTGCGGTTCCTCCTAACCCTGTGATGGCCGATCCCACAGGGGCTAAAGGCCATGAAGGAGGCCACGCAGAGAAAGAGATAATCGTTACATCAGCACCCGTATCGATCAAACCTCGAAGCTGAGTCTGGGGCGGACGAGCATTTGGCAGGACTAGGGTACATGTCATCTGTGGCCTTTGGCTAGAGATGTCTGCAGTCCAGAAGATCTGAAGAAGTCCTGTAGGTCCACTGCCACTATCGTTGTAAACTTGTTGTTCTGTCCTGGGGACACATGACTTAAAGGCATTAATTGAGCAATGCAAGTCTTTTCAGGGATAGTAACAGGGCAGCTGGGTGTGGAAACCATAGCATGAATCTGGCCTGTAAAGTCAGCATCAATAACTTCTGGGTGTACAAAGATCCCTCGGTGGGTAACATCAGGTTTTCCCACAAGCATTGCACTGAGTCCCTGCCCTAGTGGTCCATATGCATCCAAAGGGACCTTATAAATACGACTAGATTCTAGGACAACTGTTGTTGTGGTGTAGATGTCGGCCCCAGCTGATCCTGGGCTGCTGTCCCTAAGGTGTCTGTGCCATTCCCTGGGGGATCACCTGCATCGGAGAGCAATTCCCCCTTTTTGCACCCTGGCGTGAATTTCCCAGCAAAGGCCGACCGTCGGTATGGCGCAGAGATCTACAGTATTCTGTACGATGACCTGGCCTATCACACCTCTTGCACTGGGGGGTCTCTGTGTTTTCCTTTTGCCTTGGTTTAGCCCTTTTCCATTTGCTCCCGGCTTTGGACTGCTTTGGTTCTCAATCAGAAGATGGGTGAACAGACGGCAGAAACACAGCCAAAGCAGACCTTTTATGGCTCGCAGACCCCACCTTAGCACAGGCTTCAACCATATCTGTGAGTGTAGGCTCCCCTGGTTGAGCATCTATGATTTTTCTACACTCATCATTGGCATTGTCTCTTGCTAATTGTATGCACATCATCTGCCTTCATGAATCATCTTCAAGCTGCTTCTCAAGGGCAGCAGCAACCTTTTCTACAAAGACTAAAAATGGCTCTGTCGGTCCCTGACATATTTTCATATACCATAATCAGAATTTAGCAAAACACCAGGTGTTGGTCTAGCTTACAAAAACCATCCTACATACCAAATATTGTGAGAACCTGAGAAAATCCCTCTGCTAGAATCTTTTCAGCATCCACAAAGACACAACCAAATTATCCCAATCACAACATACAACAACAAAAGGTCCTCATACGAAATCACCTGAAACTAGCCCTGAATTTATGTCTGTATTATCATACACTTCCAGGGCCTTTCTTAAAAAGTTCTCAGTTCTGTGCTAATTCAGAACTTCGTCAAAAGTACCACAAACAAAACACACTATAAACAATAATACACAAAAGCATAACCAGACACTAAATTACTTCAATGGGGTCTTACATCCCTACTTTGCTTTTCTTTTATCCAATTTATAACACCAATTTCATCAGAAATCCAACCCCCTTGCGTTCCAACTGATCCTCAGATAGCAGATGGGCAGGGGGCTGCTGGGCTTGATTCCTGACATACCGCAGATAATGACACAATTCTCTCAACCAGTTAGTCTTGTTTGCTTTGTTGTTTTTCTTCCTGGGAATCACTAACAGATTACAATCACTTTGTTTTTCTCTGGCTGCAGCCCTCCCGGGACAGTGGAACTGCGGATCGGAACTCAGCACTTGCTGCGCAGCGTCTCACACACACAGACCACTTCTTGCAGAGCTAGCTCAACACACTCATACCATATATGCCAATAGTTTATACTGTATACTCTCATTCATTCTCACTCACTCCCTTTTACTCCTTCAATATATCTTTCTCACTCTCACCCCACACACAACAAAACAACCATACAAAAATAAGGTACCTCCACTTTCTAAACACTTCTTAATATTCTCCCATCGGTATTATAAAAGATCAAATGTTATTGACTCCTCAACTCGACAACATCAATACCCAAACTTCTTGGATCAATTCCTCAATTCAGCAGTATTAATACCCAAATTTTTGGATCAACCCCTCAATTTGTCAGTATCAATACCCAAATTTCTTGTATCAATTCCCCCTTTTACTCCTCTGACCGTTGCCCTTAATAGAGCCCTGTCCCATTTTCCAGAGGTCCCTTCTGCCTTGGGTTACCACCTCCCCGATCCCATGAGTCCCTTCAACAACGAGGTTACCACCTCCCCAATCACATGGATCCTTTCTACCTTAGGTTATCATCTCCCCGATCCCTTGAGTCCCTTCAACAACGAGGTTGCCAACTCCCCAATCGCATGTGATTCCAAAAAGGACAATTCTCCAATTTCTTTAGCAGCAGATATTC
>JANVCC010003696.1:0-23965 GCA_025345505.1 Todiramphus chloris collaris | reverse complement strand
CAAACACAGCCCTACCATTTGCCATGGACTGATCCACACTGCACTGGCTCATTACTGAGGGGTCAATTTAACTCTGGACACTATTTTGCGGGTTATCCATGACTGTGAAACATGCGCCGCAATCAAACAAGCAAAATGGTTAAAACCTTTGTGGTATGGGGGACGATCATCCAAGGATAATCATGGGGAGGCCTGGCAGATTGATTATATCACACTTGCTCAAACCTGTCAAGGTAAGCACTATGTGCATACAATGGTGGAAGCAACCACCAGATGTCTGGAAGCATATCCTGTACCTCATGTCACTGCCCGGAACACCATCCTGGGCCTAGAAAAGCAGATCCTGTGGCGACCTGTTACTCCAGAGTGAATTGAGTCTGACAATGGGTCCCATTTCAAAAACAATCTCATAGAGAATTGGTCAAAGAACATGGTATCAAGTGGGTGTATCACATCCCCTATCATGCACCAGCCTCTGGGAAAATTGAACAATACAATTGACTGTTCAAAACTATTCTGAAAGCAATGGGGGGTGGAACCTTTAAAAACTGGGACAAGCATTTAGCACAAGCCACCTGGTTAGTCAACACCAGAGGATCTATCAATCGAGCTAGTCCTGCTCAGTCAGACCCATAACACACAGTAGAAGGGGATAAAGTCCCTGTCATGTATGAAAGGAATCTGTTGGGGAAAACTGTGTGGGCATTTCCTGCTTCAGGCAAAGGCAAACCCATTTGTGAGACTGCTTTCGCTCAAGCACCTGGAAGTACTTGGTGGATGATGATGAAAGATGGTGAAGTACAATGTGAACCTCAAGGAAATTTAACTCTGGGTGACAATACTTGATTCAAAGCTATATATTAATTGCATAATATTAACAGTGTTTGATAAGTGTCTTTCAGGATAACATTATGCTGATGACAGGAGCTAGGCTCATCGAGTGGCGTCCAGTGACCTCCTGAGATGAACCTGAAACCTGTGGGCATGAACTGTGATGAATTCCATCTTTCCTACCCTGAGAGACTGTTAGATGGAAATGTACAATCATGAACATAATTAACTTTCCTGTAGAAAGAATGTGAATGGCCGCACCTGCAGGGAGGAGCAGACAGGACGGGTGTCCATAAACTGACCAACGAGGTATTCCATCCCATATACAGCATATTTGGTATTAAGCTGAGGGGTTGGGAGGGTCTCGCTCTCTCTTTCTCGCTCTCTCTGTGCCCTCTTCAAATGCTTTGCCAGCTTTGCTCAGGTCCTTTTTCAGTTCCTTCCTCAGAGCATCCAAGGAGGACTCTGTCCGCTCTGCCTTCAATCCCTATCTGTGTGTTCCTGAATCTGGTACCAGAATCCAGCTCCTGAACAAAGCTCCCATCTGCTGAGGGGCCCAGTCTGGGACTCCCCCGGTGCCTGTTCCACAGCATCAGTGGTGACGGTGATGTAATTACCATCAGAGGGGTTGGGTTCGATACCAGTTTTGTATATATTTGTATATATTCCATTTTTATTATTATTATTTTCATTTTTATTAAAACTGTTCTAGTTTCCTTTTCTAATCACTAAGTCTCTCTCCCTTATTCCCTTTCTCTTCCCCTTTTGGGAGGGAGGGGGGTTAACAGAGAGCATCTGTTATAGGTCTAAGGGGCTGCCCTGACCCTAAATTGTGACAAAGGGCAACACAGCTAAGCACACACAGTTCAGAAGATTCCTGCAGATCATTGATGATAACATTCTGACACAGGTGGTGTAGGAGCCAACAAGGAGAGTTGTGCTACTGTTGGGGAATGGCTTGAGAACAAGGGCCACAGCTCACTGCAAGATATATTAGCAGAAGCTAGGCATGAGGTCTAGCCCATCTGCAGGGACAGGATGTCCGTGAGGAGGAACGTTAGGATAATAATAGGATAGTTTGGGTTACAGAAAGAGGGACGTTATATCAGCATAAGACGATATCAGGATGTTTTGGTCAACGGAAAGAGGAGCTATCTAGCAGCTGGGACCACCAAGGGGTGGTCGTAGGGAGAGTGTGACTTCTTGAATGGACCTATGGGAACTATCATGAATATGTATAACTTGTGTGTACTCCAATCAGCATGTATTAGTGATTAGCATAATAGTATATAAGTAGCTGCAAGTGTGACAATAAACGAAGTTTGCCTATTAATCATATTGATTTTCCTGCACTCTTCCCTCGCCGTTCCGCAAATGGTGACCCCGACGAGGACCACGGGAGCGACCAGCGAGGAAGCACCGGTGAGCAGCGACCGGAGGGCGAAGGAGTAATAACACTGGCGTTCTGACTCTCCCGTGCCTGGGACAATCTGCTAATGAGACGAGGTCCCCCCACTCGACTTGGCTGCCTGATAATAGTAACAAGCTGCAACTGGCCAGACGCTTAGATTTTTTGAAACGTAATGGAAAGACAGGCTTAGATTTTGTGAAACGTAATGGAAAGACAGGCAGCCTATAAACTTTTACAGTGCTTTTTAGAAAAGCAGTGAATTTAGAAAATTAACCTTAAAAAGGAATTAGTGGGATTATTAACATATGGAGTAGAACAAGGCTATTTTAGGGACCCTAATACGGTTTTTGATATAGATGAATGGCGAGGGTTTGGAGATTATTTATGGGCAAAAGTAATTGATGAAGATAAAACAGCCAGAAAGCTGGCACGTCCTTGGCGGGCTGTTATTAACTGTCTGAAGCAGTATCATGCGGAACAAAGGGTTGCAGCCATAGCGAGTTCTTATCTCCAGGCGGGTGCATCTGGGGGGGGGGGGGGGAGGAAGCCAAAAGCAGTGCCGGGTTAGCTAGAGCTGGGAAGTGATAACATTCCAATGCCTCCTATAACTTGCTCGACTGTGGTTGCAAAAGCCTCTGACGATGAATTCCCTCCTCCCCTGCCATCCTGTGAACCTTTTGCACCGTCTGCACCTCCGGTGGCAACCCAGCTCCCAGGAGGTCCAGATGGGCTGCCACCTGGCTATAAATCCCAATTAGAGAAGGAAGCTGCGCAAGGAGGCTATGCGGTTAGCCCATATAGCCCTGGGAAAAGTAAGAACTACACCCCCCACTCCCTCTTATATTAGTATCAAACAAGGAAGGGAAGAGCACTTTGCTGCCTTTGTAGATCGAGTAACAGAGGCAATTAACCGCACGGATGTTCCAGAGTATATGAAAGGGACCCTGTTGCGGCAGTGGGTGTTAGAGAATTCGAACACCGCTACTCGATCTATATTGGTAACAATGCCTGCTGATGCCAGTGTGGAGGCTATGCTGGAGAGAATGAGCAGGGTGCCTGTGGGCCATGAGGCTATGTTAGTGGAGGCAGTGAAGGAGGTGGGGCTTAGGATTCAAGAGAGTCAGTGTCAGGTTTTAGCAGCCTTCGCTCCACCGCAGTCAGGGAGATCTAAAGGAGGCCCTCGTTTGCACTGTTTCCGATGCGGCCAGCAAGGTCATATGCGGCGCAACTGTCAGGTGCCACACATATGGTGCCCCAACTGCCAAGTGGATAGCCATGCTGCAGCAGCCTGCCGCCGGAAGCAGGGAAACGGGAAACCAAGCGCGATGAGCCACCGCACGATGACACCAACAGCAGCTCCAGCGATGGCATCGGGCCCAAGGTCAGCAGGGAACTCCTGCCAGCCGGAGTACTTCGCCCCAGCACCGCAGGAAGCCTCGGCCTGGACCTGGCAACCACAGTGGATACAACGCTGATTGACAACCAGGTTGCCTGCGTTCCTACTGGGATTCAGTGACCCCTTACCTGCAGGAGACAACGCTATGGTGCATTACTCATAGGCCGCTCATCTGCGGCCATTAAAGGACTAGTAATAATTCCTGGCCTTATTGATGCAGACTATACTGGAGAAAAAAAAACAAACCAAAAAGGTGCAAACTCATTTTCCTCCTATGATGATTCCGGCAGGAAGCCGTATTGCCCAGCTCGTCCCTTTGCCTCAACTGATCCAGGAAACCACCGGTGGCCAGGTTTCGCCTCGAGGCAACAAGGGATTTGGGTCCACAGGAGAAATGGCCCTGTTGGCTGTGCCTATGAACACTCGGCCCATAATGAATATCACACTAACTTTGGGACAGGACAGTTTGAACATAAGGGCCTTGTTGGGCACCAGGGGCAGAACAGGCAACCTCCAAATACAGACCAGAATGCAGGCCCTCCTGATAACGACCAGAATGCCGACTGTCAACCGAACAATCCTTCTGGTGATGACCAGGACACCGACCGTCAGGTAGATGCTCTGTCTACAGGCAAAGACTGGGATGGTCCTTCCACAAGCAGAGACTGAACTTTAAGTTTCTTTGTTATGGAATCAGAAAGTTAAAGCCCTTAAGGCTATTTTGGATTTAATAACTGATGTAAATTTCTATTTAAGATTAGTACCTGATAGAATTGTGATGTAGAATTTGTTAGCTAGATGTATTTTCTATGGCATCACTGGAGACTCCGCCCACTTTAAAGCAGCATCTGATTTGGGCTCTGTCCGGTAACTGGCCATTACCGGACCGACCCCTTGTCTGTGTTTGGTTTAGGCTCTGTTTGGTAACTGGCCATTACCAAGCAGATCCCTTACGCTGCGTTTGTTCTCCTTTCTGCAAGGCTACCTGTAGAAGATTACTAACGATCTCTTTTTCGTCTTTAAACAAAAAGGGGGGAATTGTGGGATGCAACCTCAGCATGGTATCCTGTTAGTACCCAGGAGCCTCAGGAACTAGAACTGTTGGGCTCAGTAAAAATGGATGCCCGTATCATGTTTAATTTTACTGGGAACCAGGCCATTATGAAAGGTGCCAGGCCCCAGTCGGTTAACAGTTCTATCTCTGTTTACCAAAATCAATCTGTATGGTGTAATTATACTGCAACCAATTGGTCAAAATCCATCCATGCACCACAGATACTAACCCTGGGGATATTTCTGATCTGTGGGGATCGCGCATGGCCCGGGATACCTTCTCGAATATCGGGGGGACTGTGTTCTTTAGGGAGACTAACACTATTGACACCTAACACTAGTATGATATTGAGCATTACACGGCACCGTAACAAGCAGGCTGCACATGCTTTTAGTCAAGACTGTAAAGATGATGTTGATTTTTGGTCAGCTGGAAAAGTCATTGCTGCTTCATTTCTTGCACCTGGTGTAGCTGCAGCACAAGCATTAAGCACGCTAAACAAATTAGGATGTTGGCTCAGTAAACAGACCAACGCCACTTCTATAGCTCTTGCAGGACTATTAGCCAATGTAGATAGCATTCAACATGCTACTTTACAGGATAGAGCTGCCATTGATTTTTTGTTGTTAGCCCAGGGTCATGGTTGTATGGAATTTGAAGGGATGTGTTGTATGAACCTTTCTGATCATTCTGAGTCTATTCACAGGAGTATTCAATCTTTAAAGGATGGAGTCAAGAAACTAAGGATCACTGATGGCTTGGACGGGTGGTTGAAAGGTTGGGGATTGACAGGCTGGTTACTTGATCTAGTGTCCTGGTTTGAGTGAAAACAGAACTAATTCTGTTCAGTACTTTTACTTTTCAGCTCGGTTCTTCTAATTAACTGCACTTTCTGAAGTTAGCAGCCTGTTTTCACAGACAGTGTCTGCTTCTAGCAGTGATAACACCTTATGTTTAGAGTTACTACCAAGGATTGGTATGCAGACCAAGGCCACTGCTGGGTCTGGTGTATCACACTGGGGGGTGCAGAAAGTGAAAGGCTGCACCTTCAGGGAGGAGTGGACAGGAGAGGTGACTCTAAACTGACCAATGAGGTATTCCATCCCATATACACCATATTTGGTCTAGAGCTGAGGGACCTGAAGGGTCTCTGGGCTCTTCTCTCCCCTCTTGGACTGCTTTGCCAGCTTTTACTTCGCTTGGCTCGGGTCCTCTTTCAGTTCCTTCCTCGGAGCACCCAAGGAGGACTCTGTCCGTTCTGCCTTCGATCTGATCTGCGTGTTCCTGAACCCGGTACCAGAATCCAGCTCCTGAACACAGCTCCCATCTGCTGCGGGGCCCAGTCTGGGACTCCCCCGGTGCCTGCACAACATCAGTGGTGACGGTGATGTAATTACCATCAGAGGGGTTGGGTTCAGTACCAGTTTTGTATATATTTGTATATATTCAATTTTTATTATTATTAATTTCATTTTTCATTAAAGCTGTTCTAGTTTCCTTTTCTAGTTGCTAAGTCTCTCTCCCTTATTCCCTTTCTTTTTCCCCTCTGGGGAGGGAGGGGGTGGGTTAACAGAGAGCATCTGTTATAGGTTTAAGGGGCTGCCCTGACCCTAAACCGTGACATCTAGTTTAGCAGGGACTGGTTGTGATAGTGGTCGTCTTGCTTCTGTTTGTCCCGTGTCTCTTGCAGTGTGTCAGCGGTATGATCTCCCGGAGCATGTAGAAATTTACCCATGCCACCTGGCTTGTCCAAAAAGAAAAAGGGGGAATTGTTGGGGAATGGCTTGAGAACAAGGGCCACAGCTCACTGCAAGATATATTAGCAGAAGCTAGGCATGAGGCCTAGCCCATCTGCAGGGACAGGATGTCCGTGAGGAGGAACGTTAGGATAATAATAGGATAGTTTGGGTTACAGAAAGAGGGACGTTATATCAGCATAAGACGATATCAGGATGTTTTGGTCAACGGAAAGAGGAGCTATCTAGCAGCTGGGACCACCAAGGGGTGGTCGTAGGGAGAGTGTGACTTCTTGAATGTACCTATGGGAACTATCATGAATATGTATAACTTGTGTGTACTCCAATCAGCATGTATTAGTGATTAGCATAATAGTATATAAGTAGCTGCAAGTGTGACAATAAACGAAGTTTGCCTATTAATCATATTGATTTTCCTGCACTCTTCCCTCGCCGTTCCGCATGCTACTGGACCTTGTACTAACAAAGAAGGACTAGTTGGGGATGTGAAGGTTGAGGGCAACCTTGGTTGCAGTGATCGTGAGATAGTGGAGTTCAGGGTCCTTTGTGGAAGAAGCAGGGCAATAAGTAGGATTAGAACCCTGGACTTCAGCAGAGCTAACTTTGACCTCTTCAAAGACCTACTTAGTGGAATCCGTTCATCTAAGACTCTAGAAGGTAGGGGGACCCAAGTGAGCAGGATGACATTCAAACATCACTTCCTCCAAGGTCAAGATAGGTGCATAATAAAAATTCAAGTAGATAAGGCAGGAGACCTGTATGGATGAGCAAGGAGCGGCTGGAGAAAACTCATGTGGAAGAAAGAAGTTCACAGTATGTGGAAAAAGGGACTGGTCTCTTGGGAGAATTATAGAAACGTTGTCAGGGCATGTAGGGATGCAACAAGGAAGGACAAGGACCTCTTGGAATTAATTCTGTCAAAGGAAGTAAA
The DNA here is from genome assembly GCA_025345505.1 of Todiramphus chloris collaris. Classification (NCBI taxonomy): domain Eukaryota; kingdom Metazoa; phylum Chordata; class Aves; order Coraciiformes; family Alcedinidae; genus Todiramphus; species Todiramphus chloris. Next base: position 16,585 of record JANVCC010003696.1, on the reverse strand, counting down.
AGAGAATAAGAAGGGCTTCTTCATATACATCAGTGGTAAAAGGAAAAATAGGGAAAATTTGGGCCCACTGCTGAATGAGGTGGGAACCCTGGTGGCAGAGGATGCAGAGAAGGTGGAGTTACTGAATGCCTTCTTTGCTTCAGTCTTTACTGCTAAGACCAGCCCTCAGGAATCCCAGTCCCTTGAGGTAGGAGAGAGAGTCTGGAGGAAGGAAGACTCCCTTGGTAGATGAGGATTAGGTTAGAGATCATTTAGGCAAAATGGACACTGAGAAAGAAGTCCATGGGCCCTGATGGGCTGCACCCATGAGTGCTGAGGGAGATGGATGATGTTATTGCTAACGTACTCTCCATCATCTTTGAAAGTTTGTGGAGAGCAGAAGAGGTGCCTGAGGACTGGAGGAACTTAGTCCTGCAAATGGCCAGAAGTAATAACTATCCTAAAATTTTGGAGTACCTGATCTTAGCTTTTGTATTAAATGTATATGTCTGTCAGATTTATGAGTGACTAATCCACCTTCAACAGTGAATTCAGTTGCTTAAAGATTAATGACCCAACAATGAATATAGAAAGCTGTAGATTACAATGAAATTTAATTTAGTGGATTCAATGTTGCCTGCTCATTTTATTTTTTTCAATTAGATGGTTTAATCACAGTAATAAGATTACCAGAATAACAGGTAAAATTATGCAGACTTGCTAAGTATATCTGGAGCGTGAAAAAAATACAGAGGATTTCTGAAATTAATATTCTTGTAGTATGCTGAAAATATATAAATTGAATTAAAATACCCAAATCTTTGGAAGTTCATCAGTCTCAAAGTATTTATTAGTGTCTCATCACAATGGACAAGGCAGAAGGAACAAATTTCATGGTATTTGTATATTTGGTTCATCCAGCCTTTCTCCAGTCAAAACATAGCACCTGAATGAGGGCAAAATTAACTCCACAAATTCTGTGTAGAGCATTCTTGGTGTACAAAGAGTAATTGCAACATGGACTGATTCTTCAGCTAATTTACATTACACTATTTTTTTAAATAGACCATAATTATATTAAGTCTCCACTATAGACTATGTTAAACTATATAAAACTGTCTGTTATAAAGAAAATGTATATTACACTTTTTAAGCTCACAAGTCTATTAACACTGATTGTGAACTATATTTCTTAATATATAAGGTGATTTTAAAACCAATAAAATTGTTTCTAAGCTAATAGATGGTCAAAGCTCATTTTACAACAACAGAGATATTTAAAACAGAAAACTGTAATATACTATAATCAAACTGTTAAGATAATCCTCCCCTTTTTTTCCTATGGAAGTTTGTATAAAATAATCCAATATTTTAAAACTGAAGCTAAGAAAAAGATTTCACTTCAACATTTGACTTCTGGATTTAAAACAATTTCTCATTACAGATGTTGCAAAGGCCAAATTAGCAGGTAGGTCTCATCAAATTAGAAAAGTCACTTTTGGTTTTTTCTTAAATAAAATAAAAATACTTACACATCCACAAATAGTACATAATCTTTACTGTCTTCTGGAATTCTACAGGAATATCTACAGAAAAGTCCTGGTAGAAACATGGACTCACTGGAAAATTTTCAGGAAGAGGTGGCCAGTTATTTTTTCTACCTGCAAATCAGGAAAAAAAAAAAAAAGCAGTGTTTTATAATGCAATTTTAATCTCTGTATACTAAAAAGAGATATGGATTCGGAATTGTTCAAATTCTTTTATGCACAAGTTTAACAAGCGTATGGATAACTTGGGCTACCAAAACCCAAGAGCTTTATTAGCAATCCTCACACAGTACTGAAAATAAACTTTAGAAATAAAATAAAATGACATGCAGACAGATCAAATAAAGTACAATATTTTATCTATGTAGAAGACTAAGCAGGCATCTGATAGTTCCTATAAAGTAATGAGAAAAGAGAATTCTTCACAAAACAGTTTCTGAGTTCCTTGACTTTTAAATGCACATTTCTTTAAGTCGCACCATACTCTCTTTGTGGAAACTGAAAAGCATTCTCCATTCTCAAAATATTGATATTTGTAACACCTGGATATCTCTAACATTTTGAAATAGCTCCCAATACAGTTTACAGTCAAATCTTTATCTAAAAGACAGTAAGCCTGAAGAAAGGCTAAACTACTTTTTGATACAAGAAAATGCCCTACAGCGTCAATATATTTTGATTCACTTGTGTGCCAGAGTGAGGACACCACAAAGGACAACACAGTATCAGACACTTGGAGTTCCTGTATGCTGATCTGCTTACAGACTAGAGTATACATTCTGCCAAACACGTCATAGCAAGCATAGACTTAGAGATTCAACTGAGATAACCACAACAAACCTTTACCATAGCATTTCAAATTCTGGATGGAGGAGATACATTAATTACCATATTCCGAAAGCGGAGCTGAACTAGAGACTAAACTAAAGGCACTTTTATTTGAAATTCTGACAAGGTTTTGCTTGCAATTTCTATCTTCAACCATATCTTTACTAGCAGTTAATCTGGTAGGACCAGAAAAATTACAAAGCTTACACACTTGCATTTTTTAATTATTTCTTTCCCCACTCAGACAAGATAAACGAGTGCTGAGGGAAATGGCAGAGGTCATTGCTAGGCCACTCTCCATTATCTTTGAGAGGTCCTGGAGAACAGGAGAGGTGCCTGAAGACTGGAGGAAGGCCAATGTCATCCCAATCTTCAAAAAGGGCAAGAAGGAGGACCCAGGTAACTATAGGCCAGTCAGCCTCACCTCCATTCCTGGAAAGGTGATGGAACAGCTTGTTCTTGCCACCATCTCAAAGCATATCGAGGAAAGGAGGCTTATCACGAGTAGTCAACATGGATTCAACAAAGAGAAGTCATGCTTGACTAATCTGATAGCCTTTTATGATGGCATAACTAGATGGATAGATGAGGGGAGGGCAGTGGATATGGTATATCTCGAGCTCAGCAAAGCTTTCAATACTGTCTCCCATGCAGCCAAGCTTAAGGAAGTTTAAGATGGATTGGAAACTGGTTGAAGGACAGAGCCCAGAGAGTTGTGGTCAGTGGAACAGAGTCTAGTTGGAGGCCTGTGGGTAGTGGTGTCCCCCAGGGGTTGGTCCTGGGTCCAGTACTGTTCAATATATTCATCAATGACCTGGACGAAGGGATAGAGTGTGCCCTCAGCAAGTTTGCTGATGATACAAAACTGGGAGGAGTGGCTGATACACCAGAAGGCTGTGCTGCCATCCAGTGTAACCTGGACAAGTGGGAAAGTTGGGCAGAGAGAAACCTAATGAAGTTCAATAAAGACAAGTGTAAAGTACTGCATCTGGGGAAAACCAGCCCCATGTATCAGTACATGTTGGGGGCTGATCTGTTGAAAAGCAGATCTAGGGAAAAAGATCTGGGAGTCACGGTGGACAAGAGGATGGCCATCAGCCAACAATGCACCCTTGTGGCCAAGAAGGCCAATAGCATCCTGGGATGCATTAAGAGGAGCATGGCCAGCAGGTCGAGGGAGGTTATCCTCCCCCTCTCTTCTGCACTGGTGAAGCCCCACCTGAAGTACTGTATCCAGTGCTGGGCACCCCAGTTCAAGAAAGACAGGGAGCTACTGGAGAGAGTCCAGAGCAGAGCCACTAAGATGATTAAGGGAGTGGAGCATCTCCCTTATGAGGAGAGGCTGAGAGATCTGGGTCTTTATAGCCTGGAGAAAAGGAGACTGAGGGGTGACCTTATTAATGTCTATAAATACATAAAGGGCAAGTGTCAGGAGGATGGAGCCAGGCTCTTCTCACTGACCTCCAGTGATAGGACAAGGGGTAATGGGTACAAGCTGGAGCATAGGAGGCTTTGGGTAAACATAAGGAAAAACTTTTTCACAGTGAGAGTGACAGAGCACTGGAACAGGCTGCCCAGAGAGGTTGTGGAGTCTCCTTCTCTGGAGACATTCAAAACTCTCCTGGACACATTCCTCTGTGACCTGGTCTAGGTGATCCTGCTCTGGCAGGGGGATGGACTAGATGATCTTTCAAGGTCCCTTCCAACCCCTAATATTCTGTGATTCTGTGATAACTGACAGTTCTGTCCAAACAGGTCTAAGGCACTATCTGTTAAATTTTCTGCCTCTTCCACTGAACATTCTTTATCAAGCATTTCCGAGCAGGGAATTTACAGAGAGACCATACAGAAGCTAATCAAGTAATATTCCCATCCATGTTAAAAACTTCTTTGGGATTTCTTATAGGAAAAATATCTGATACTAATTCAAATCTTCATCCTGCTATATACGGTTATTTCTTTCAGGACCAATAGTTTCAAGACAGAGTCAAAGAAAAAAAAAATCAGATATCTTATAATAGTTTAAGTTCTTATTAAAAAATTTTATTTGATGTGCTTTCCCACCTCTGTGACACAAGTTTCAAAATTTTCAACTAAGACCGAAAGAAAGCTTGGCAAGATGGTTTGAGTTAAAAAAACAAGTGCCCTTTTTCTAAATACACTTTGGATACTCATATTCCAAGACCGTATCTTGATAAACAGAGACCTAGATGTCCTGGGTTTGGATAGGATAGGGTTAATTTTCACCAAAATCCAGGAAGGGGCGGAGTCTCAACCAGGCAAAATACTATTCCCTGTACATAAAGACAGGGGTGCAGAAACCCCGGGGAAGCTTTTGATTCATTACTCTTTGTTTCTTTGTATATTTTTCATTGTTATTTATAAATACTGTTGTTCTTTCTGTTACTTATTTTGTTGTGCTGTTGTATTAAAACCTCCTTATCTCAACCTGTGGGTTTCTTGTACATTTTCTGCCTTTTCTCCTTCCCAAGAGGGGGAAGAGTGATGAAGCAGCCATGTGGCTGGCCCTAAAATACAACTTTTTTTGCACCCAACATGGGGCACAAGGGGTTGAGATAGGGAAAAAACCTGACCAAGGCGTTTCTTTTTTGTAAAAAGCCATTTTCACAGAATGATAGAATCATAGAATCATTCAGGTTGGAAAAGACCCTTGGGATCATCAAGTCCAACCATTAGCCCTACTCTACAAAGTTCACCCCTAAACCATGTCCCCCAACACCACATCTAAACAACCCTTAAACACATCCAGGGATGGTGACTGAACCACCTCCCTGGGCAACCTATTCCAGTGTCTGACTACTCTTTCTGTGAAAAATTTTTCCTTTAATCTCCAGTCTAAACCTACCCTGTTGCAGCTTGAATCTATTCCCTCTTGTTCTATCTCTAATTACCTGTGAGAAGAGACGAGAACTAATCTCTCTACAATGTCCTGTCAGGTAGTTGTAGAGAGTGATGAGGTCTCCCCTTAGCCTCCTCTTCCTCAAACTAAAGAGTTCCAGCTCCTTCAATCGCTCTTCATAAGATTTATTCTCCAGGCCCTTCACCAGCTTCATTGCCCTCCTCCGCACTCTCTCCAGCATCTCTATGTCTCTCTTGTATTGAGGTGCCCAAATCTGGACACAATACTCACTGGTGCTGAGTACAGGAGGACAATCATCTCCCTACTTCTGCTGCTCACTCTATTTCTAATACAAGCCAGGATGCCATTGGCTTTCTTGGCCACCTGGGCACACTGCTTGCTCATATTCAGCTGTTTGTCAATTAGAACATGCAGGTCCTTTTCTAACAGACAGCCTTCCAGCCATGCTTCCCAAAGCCTGTAGCATTGTAGGGGGATTTTGTGGCCCAAGTGCAGGACCTGGCACTTGGACTTGTTGAAGCTCATACCATTAACGTTGGCCTATCGACCAAATCTATCCAAGTCTCTCTGTAGAGCCTCCCTATCCTCATGAAGATCAACACTCCTGCCTAACTTGGTGTCATCTGTGAACTTACTGATTACACACTCTATGTCCTTATCAAAATCATCAATAAAGATGTTAAACAGAAATGGTCCCAACACTGAGCCCTGAGGAACACCACTTGTGACTGGCCACCAGCTGGATTTAACTCCATTGATCACCACTCTTTGGGGTCATCCATCCAGCCAGTGCTCGATCCAGCAAATCGTATGCTCATACAGACCATGAGCAGACAGTTTTTCCATGAGAATTCTATGGGAAACAGTGTCAAATGTTTTTCAAAAGTCTAGGTAGACAATATCAGCCTTTCCCTCGTCCAATAGTCAGGTCATCTTGTCATAGAGAAGGAGATCAGGTTCGTCAGGCAGGACCTGCCTTTCATAAACCCATGCTGACTGGGCCTGATGCCCTGGTTGTCCTCTATATAGCTTGTAATAGCACTCAAGATGATCTACTCCATGACCTTCCCTTATACTGAGGTCAGACTGACAGGTCTATAGTTTCCCATATCCTCCTTTCTGCCTTTCTTGTAGATGGGTGTTACATTTGCTACCTGTGGGATTATTTCTGAAGGAAAACAGGCATGCCTGTTTTCCTCAAGACTGTGTGGGAATAAACTGGGCTGTGGATGGCGTCCTTGAGGTATGGTTGAGAACAACAAAGGAGGGAGCACAAAGCAGTGAAGCAAGAAGATAAAGAAGAAGAAAGTAGAGAATAAACAGGATGGGGGGTGGTAATGGAGACGGTGTAGGATAGCCAATGATGTATTAGTTTAGGACGTGTGAACAGTGTATGTTTAGAGTAGTTAACCAATAGCTGTTAGTGGTAGTGTGGATATAAGGAGAGAAATCATATATAACCCCGGCAAAAATGGGAATAAATCCCTCAACTTTGATCATATTGGTCTGTGTTGAGTTCATTTCCTGCAGCTACCCTCCAGTCTATCGGGACCTCCCCAGTTAGCCAGGAGTTCCGGTAAATAATGGAAAATGGCTTGGTGACCACATCTGACAACTGTTTTGGCACCCTTGGGTGTAACCCATCCAGTCCCATAGACCTGTGTGCATTCAAGTGGTGTAGCAGGTCACTAACCACTTCCTCTTTAAATGCGATGACCTCATTCTGCTTCCCCTCCCTGTCTCCTAGCTCATGAGGCTGGGTGTACAGGAAACAGCTAGTTCCACTACTAAAGACTGAGGCAAAGTAGGTATTGAGCACCTCAGCCTTTTCCTCATCCTTTGTTACTAAGTTTCCCTCTGCATCCAATAAAGGACGGAGATTTTCCCTAATCTTCCTTTTGTTGTTAATGAGTTTATAGAAATATTTTTTATTATTCTTAACAGATGTAGCTAGGTTGACCTCTAGCTGCACTTTGGCTCTCCTAATTTTCTCCCTGCATAGCTTCACTACATCTTTATAGTCTACATGAGAGACCTGTCCTCTCTTCCAAAGATCATAGACTCTCCTTTTGGTCTTGAGGTCCAGCCAAAGGTCCCTATTTAGCCAGGCCGGTCTCCTTCCCCGCCTACTTGTTTTTCAGCAGGTAGGGACAGCCTGCTCCTGCACCTTTAAGACTTCTCTCTTGAAGTATGTCCATCCTTCCTGGACTCCTATATCCTTCAGGGAAGCCTCTCAAGGTACTTTGTCAATCAGTCTCCTGAACAAGTCAAAGTTTGCCCTTCGGAAGTCTAAGGTGGCAGTTTTACTATCCCCTCTCCTTGTTTCTCCGTGGATTGAAAACTCAGTCATCTCATGATCACTGTGCCCTAGATGGCCTCCAACCTTTACTTCCCCCACAATTTCTTCCCTGTTCCCAAGAAGCAGGTCCAGGAGGGCATCTTCCCTGGTCAGCTCACTTACCAGCTGTGTGAGGAAGTTGTCCTCCACACATTCCAGGTACTGCTTGGATTGTTCCCTCTCTGCTGTGTTGTATTTCCAACAGGTAACCTGGGAGGTTAAAGTCCCCCACAAGATCAACAGTAAGTGACTGCGAGATTTCTCACAACTGCTTATAGAAAGCTTCATCCATCTCACTGCTTTGGTTGGGAGGTCTGTTATAGACTCCCACAGCGATATCAGCTTTATTAATCCTTAACCTAATCCAAACACTCTCAACCCCGTTGTCACTATACTTGATTTCCGAGCTCTCAAAGCATTCTCTAACATACAGGGCCACTTCACTTCTTCTCCTTCCCTGTCTATCCCTCCTGAAGAGCTTGTAGTCATTGATTGTGGTACTCCAGTCATGCGAGGCATCCCATCACGTTTCTGTGATAGCCACTATGTCATAGTTTTCCTGGTGCATCATGGCTTCAAGCTCCCCCTTTTTGTTGCTCATACTGCATGTATTGGTATAGATGCACTTCATATGAGCTAATGATTCCAACACCTTTTTGTGAGTGTAGGCCCCATTTCCTACCAGACCCTTCTCCGGTGCTTCCATGATTTCTAAACATCTATCCCTTCTCTCAAATGAAATGTCAGAGCGAGAGTCCTCACTAGTCCACCATCCTTCAAGCCCTGGCATGCTTCCCTTGGGCTTATTCCTAACAGGCCCAGTTATCTCCCCTTCATATCTTATTTAAAGCCCTGTCAATGAGCCCTGCTGACTCCTGCCCCAAAAACCTTTTTCCCCTCTGGGACAGGTGCATCCCACCTGCCACCAGCAGGCCAGGTGTCTCGTATAGTAGCCCATGATCAAAAAACTCAAAGTCCTGCTGATAACACCAGTCCTGGAGCCATGAGTTGACCTGTTGTCTCTTCCTGTTAATTTTCTCATTTGTGATTGCCACTGAAGGGATACAGGAGAACACAGCTTGTGTTCCTGATCTCTTAAGCAGCTGTCCCAAGGCTCTAAAATCTCTTTTAATTGATTTTGGGCTCCGTATAACAAACTACCAGATGAGGAGAAGTGATATGCCCTATTCACTGAGGGGTCCTGTCGCATTGTGGGAGATCATCGACAGTGGAAGGCTGCTGTGTGGAGTCCCATACGAGTCCCAGAAGCTGCTGAAGGACAAGGTGATTCCAGTCAGTTTGCAGAGGTGAAAGACATCCATGTGGCTTTAGATACTGCTGAGCAGGAAAAGTGGCCAGTGCTCTATCTCTATACCAATTCATGGATGGTGGCAAATGCCCTGTGGGGGATGGTTACAGAAGTGGAAACAGAGCAACTGGCAGTGCAAAGATAAACTCACCTGAGCTTCTGGATTAGGGCAAGATATTGCTGCTCAGGTGGAGAACCTGGTGGTAAAGGTACATCATGTCAATGCCCATGTACCCAAGAGTCGGGCCACTGAAGAACATCAAAATGATCAGCTGGTGGATCAGGCTGCCAAGATCATAGTGGCTCAGGTGGATTTGGACTGGTAGCGTAAGGGTGGATTATTTATAGCTCAATGGGCCCATGACACCTCAGGTCATCAAGAATGAGATGTGACATATAGATGGACTTGAGATCAAGGAGTGGACCTCACCATGGACACTATTGCAGAGGTCATTCATGCACGTGAAACGTGCTGCAATCAAGCAAGCCAAGCAGATAAAGCCCCAGAGGTATGGAGGACCATGAAATATAAATATTGAGATGCCTGGCAGATTGACTACATCACACTCCCACAAACCCTCCAGGGCAAGTGCCACATGTTCACAATGGTGGAAGCAACGACTGGATATCTGGAAACATATCCAGTGCCCCATGCCACTACACAGAATACTATCCTGGACATTGAAAAGCAAGTCCTATGGCGCCACGACACCCCATAAAAAACTGAGTCAGACAACGGGACTCATTTTCATTGTGAGGTGTGGTTGGGTGTCAGTTCCTTAGCCTTTGTTTCATTGTATATTTTTCATTGTTATTTATTAATACTGTTTCTCTTTTTTGTTACTTATTTTGTTGTACTGTTGTATTAAAACCTCCTTATCTCAATCCATGGGGATTTTATACCTTTTTTGCTTTTTCTCCTTCCCAGAAGGGGGAAGGGGGGGATGAAACAGCCACATGGTTGTCTCTAAACTACAACACTAGATTGGAGTTATTTCATTCAACACAAGTTACCATCTCAAGGTCTATTAGCATAATGTCAATGGGATGCCTACTCTCCCAAAGTAGCTTTATGCAAGCCCAGAAAAGGGATTTCATGCATACCCAAATGAACTAGCTGAAATAGGAAGCAGCACACTTTAATAAGCTCAAGTACAATACTGCACAGGACCTGAGCAGAGAAGACGGAAGGCATCAAGATGAGCAGACCTACCAGCTTCAAGATCTTTGCAATGTAGTCAATTGCATATGACGACAGTCCTGGATGTACAGCCAGCATCTTAAATTGAATGCAAACAACTAGAGTACTGTTGCAAAAGACCTTGCCCTCCAATTAAAACCTCTACAGTGTTTCCAAAGGAATTCAAATGAATATGCAAAAGAAAAAAACCAAAAATCAGAAGGAAAACAGTATTGTTCTCCTCAGTCACAAAAAAAATTCTGACTTGCAACATCTTTTACGCAATCATTTGGCAAAAAGCAATACCCTCTTTAAAGATTTAAGAGCTCTCTCTTCTCTATTCGGTCTTCCTAAAGAATTCTTTAGATCCTTCATGGACTCTTCAAGCACTTTGATGTGAACAACTGCAACAGTAAATATCCATTTTAGAAATATCCTTAAACATGCATGGGGTATCAAAGTTACACTCCCTATGATATAGATAAACAAAACTGTCCCTGAAGCCTGTAAGAGACAAGTAATCAACCCAGACCATCAATATAAGTTAGTGAAATTAGATGAAGAGCAATATATAGAGAAGGAAATGAAAAAAACCAACAAAAAATAATTATCTGGGATAAGAGGTACAGAGATTTAATAGAGAGATTGAAAAGAATAAATATTGAGAAAATAAAAATGGTTTAATGTAGGGACGGTATCACCATGACTCTTTCCTTATAAGAATAGCAATTCCCTATTCCCAGATCCTAGCATAAAGTTCCCTAAGAATTTGAATTGCTAAGCAATTATGCAATCTGGAACGGTACCGCTGTATATTCCAATTTCCACAGAAGCAAAAAAACCCCAAAAAATCAACCACCCAGCACATGTGGAAATACAACAGTCAGAATTCTAGATACAAATGAAGAGATCACACAAAGTCAACCTTGCATTCAGTGTTTTAGTTGGGGTTTTTTTGTTCGGTTTGTTTGGTTTTTTTCTAACTTCAGTCTGAAGTTTTTCCTTCTGAAAAACAATATTTACATAGATCTACTTCTAGCAAAGCATCTTCAGTTAAGAGGATGTAAATATTCTCATTTGTGAAATTGCAGTACAAAACCTGATGGTTTCACACAGCACACTTACAGTTTGTGGCAAAATGAGATATGGATCTTAACTATGGGTTCCAAAGTATATGAAAAATTAATAAAAGATTCATAACAGAATACTTTCTGCTATTTGCATAGCAACATATGTCTGCAACATAGCAAAAGAAAATGTTTCAAAACAGGAAAGTTCTCCTACAGCTATAAATACTGACAGAAGAGAAACCAAAGGGACGCTACTTATGAAGTTACTTTTACTTCTTCTCAAATTGCTCCATTTCTATTCAGTAGTATTACTTGGATAGTAACCTAGAATAAAAATAGCTGATAGCAGGGAGTAACATAGGCCACATTTAAAATTTTTGCTGTGAAAATTTTCACAGGCCAGGCCAGTTTTTTTTCACTGTGTGCATTGTCCCAAAGGAGAGAAATTTTATTTTCCTGAAGATTATAAAAAAACCCTCTTTGATCTGTTTCACATCACTGTAAAACTAAAACAGTTTCTAAGTAAAAGTGAAATTTATGAAATTTTTAAAAGTTTTTTTTTCATGCATACCCCCCTGCAGACTGAGACTCTGCATTTCCCTTTCTCTGCGATCCAGTTCAGCTGCTTTTCTTTCCAGTTCTTCTTGACACTTTAGCAGTTCTGCCTGGGTCAAGGCACGCTCCTGATCAAAACAAGCATTGTTAGATATTCATAAAAAAAATACAAAATCAAACTAAATATTCCAAGTCTATTTTCCATAATTAAACATTGACAGTCATGGATAAAGACTGACCTAATATTACACAAATTCATACAGTAAATGTTTACTTAAAGGCAGTAGTAATTTGCATAAATCATCAGGAAAGCAATGCTTATTTATAAATGACACTATTCCAGAAGTATATTTATATGATTATAATTGAAAGGAACCTAGTGTCTGAAAGTTATAGACAAACCTTTGCAATTTGTCTGTAAGCAGGTGGTTCTTCTGTTGGTTTCATTATTGCTGGCTGGGTACTGGGTGCATGAGGCGTTTTCACATATCCTGGAGGAGGCTAAGAAAACAAGAGACAATTATAGGGAAACAGCCTCCTATTCTAATAAAACTCTGTAAGAACTAATCCAGTAGTTTTAAAGGAACTGTTACTGATAAACAGAAAATCTGATATGTTGCTGTGGCAAAAAGAGACTGGACTGCAAGGTAAAGCAAGCAATTCATTTGAACTGCACTCAGATCTAATACGCCATTAATGCAGGTTTTCATGGATACAATGGAAGAATGCACTACTACAACTTAAAAGCAAGAATACACTATAAGAAAATAGAAAGCACACTAACATACACTGTTAGCTAATTTCCCACAATTGCAAACTTACATCATGCTAAATATCCACTTGCCCCACCAGGTAAGGGCTCTAAATCCTAGGAAAGTTATCTTGGCCAATGTCCTGACTGTAGTGGGTCTGGCTGAGCTGCTTTTCCCCATACATCCCTCATGATGCAGTACTGGGAGCTGGAGGGTGTTGATAACACACCTGTGTTATGACTGCCAGTGCTCACACGGCACCAGAGGATGGGGGGGTGTTATAAATGAAGATTCCATTTTGTTTAAAATTAGCAGCGTTTATTATATATATACGTGATTAGTAAAAGGCAAGTAAACAGTGCTGGGTGAACGGGGAGTCTATGCTCCACCAACATGCACCCCAAATACAGCAACAGATTCCTTTTTATGCTCCTAACTCTAATACATATTCATAGCTATTCTAAGAAATGGTGTGGTTATTCAAATCCGTTCTTAGAGTGGATGTTCCTGCTTTGGCGCATGCGTGGATAGTCTCGGGGGTCTCTCTGGTGGTCGCCAGGGATGAAGTCAAATGTCTTCCTCATTTGTCCTCTGCTTTATCCCAAAAGTTGCTCCATTTCTTTTACCTTATAAGGTTCTTCACCCAGCGCAATAAAGCTTAATTTAAACATTTCACAATACCATAGCCGCACGGCTGCCTGCACGTAGGCGTTCATGCGCTCATTTCCTGTACCTGGTTCCTGTTTACCTCTCTCGCATCTCACCTAATTGCTCAGTACTTCTCCACTATTCGGGCCTATACTAATTATTTTACTGACATGAATTATTACACCATGTATCACAATCCCTCATCTTCTTTTGAATATCATTAATTCGTGTTCTTGCCTCAAATTTGGATAAAGACAATTGAATTTCAGTTGGTTTTGGTTTTGGGTCATGTACTTTCAGGGCCATTAAGGGTGTCTCATCTTCTCTGGTGTTCATTACTGGAACAGTGGTAAACTGCATTCCCTGGATTATTCTCCGCACAAGGAGCATAATGCAGGGAATTAGGCATTGGATTACCAATAAACCTAAAAACAATCCTCCAGCTGTGATTCCCAATCTTTTCCACCACTCGCCTCCTAAAACTGACTCCCACATTTTACTCATGTTGAATTCATTCCAGGTCTGTACAGGTACATGCGCTATCTTTTTCATCTCTCTCACTAGCTCATTCACTGCTTTTCCTTCATCATCTATCTCTAAACAACAATTAGGAAGATTAAATTTTCCACATACCCCTCCTTCTTTGGCTAATAAATAGTCCAATGCCAAACGGTTATGATATATTTCATTTTGTAATCGTGTATTTTGTCTAGCTAACAAGTTTAAGGCATCTCCAGTCTTATTTACTATTATTTCCACTACAGATTGTAGTTTTATAATCCTATTAAGCATATAGATGGGACTACGGTAGCCCCAGGATCCATCCTCAGCCCATGCGGCTAGGTCATAATATGCTATTATCCTTTTCGGAGGCCACTCGTGTTCCTTCCAATTCCCTATTTGCAGGTCCCATCGTACCCTCCGTAACTCGTCTGTTTCAGTATACACTGGTACTCCCAATCTTTCACCTCGAGCAATGGGTAGTAGGAAGAAGCTTGGTCTTATTGTCCCGAGCACATATGATCTGGCCCAATTCTTGGGCAACTTTGTATATGCTATCTTACCACAAATCAAATAATACCCATTAGGTGCCAGCCATCCCTCTGGTATCTGACTACCATTGGTCCAATTTTTAAAATTTTCTGGCATCACCTGCGGTCTCCCCCAGGAAGTCCAATTTGTGAAGGTCTTGTTCCACTCATAACCTCCCTCACAAACTAGGTTGCCTACTGGTTTCCTCCCATCCAGATTTTGCCAACAAGTTCATCCTATTATGCTTGTTTGCAATACCCACTGACTCTTACTATTACCCATTGCTGGTTTCCAAATTGATGGATCCGAAATGTTTGCCTCCATGGATTCCCAAGGCCAACGATCCCCTTGGTTTGTTCTCCCACAGACAAAACAATTTGTTATATTCAGTGCTTTTGCAATATTTTCTGCAAGATTCACAAATAAATTCTTAGCAACAGTTGGAATCTCATACTTAGCTCCTGTTTCCAGTTCGTGATAGAATGAATGGAACAACAGTCATTTTGTGACAGACCCCCTAGTTTTTTCGACAACCCTTATGTCTAAGACTACTCTAGGGTCTTCTCCCGTCCCATAAATTTTGAGTCCTGATCTACTTAAATTTGCCTCTTTCCATTCCTTTGGATTAATAATCGTGAGATTTACAGGAGTACAGTTATCATACTCACAATTCATACCTGGTGTCCCCTTTTCGAACTGTGCCTTTGGTGTCATACATGCACAATTACTAAGTCCCACCCAGCGGTGTCCCAACAGGTACATCCCCATCCCCTCCTTCCACAAAGATGGTTAGACTGATATCTGGCAGTGTTGGATGAGGGTGAGTAATTTGGATTTATCTGGCATTGCCCTCCCCCTGGACACATATATATGGGTTGATCCTTATAATACCACCTCCAACTTAAGTCCCCACAGTTTGTGTCCAGATCATTATCAATAGCACTGCAAGCATCAAATTGGACTGATAATGGTTCACTTAGGTTGGTTGTGATGAGACTCTTCCCCATCAACCTTCCTTGTTCATTATTAGTTTTTACGTCTATCCACCATTGATAGGGCACTTCTTTGGGATCATAACAAATGATTTTACCACTTTCATTGCACCTCACATATTCTATCTGGTTCACATAACATGGGCCCAATTTTTCCCCTTGGCAGGCATAGAGGGTGTGATACACCAGGGTTTGTTCTCTAATCCTCCCCTTCCAGGTGGTGGTAATGCAGTCACTACAGTTCTGGGAATGCCCATAGACCAGCTGAACTACACCTAAGAACAGGAGAAGTCCGGTTGAGGCCATGTTACCCAGCAGTCACTACCCTAAGGGGTTGCAGACCTCGGTAGACCTTGAATCGCGGTACTGGTTCCTTCCCCAGTCTTGCCTTCTCCTTTATGCCTTTTAGGAGCTAGTCCAGACTCACCAACCCGATGACTCTCCCAAGCTCGTTTAACTTTTCCCCACAAATTTGTGTGTGCTCGATTCAAGGAAGATAGCCAGTCCTCTGGATATATCTCCCACTCACTATCAAGGTTTAGTTCATATCCACAAAATAGTGCCTCCACCCATACAGGATTTTCAGGACCTGGCTTCTTCCACTCTTTTCTTTCCTTTTCTCAGGAGTCCAAAATGTTTCCCTGCATTGGGGACACAAAGTTGAGATTCTAAGACTATAACAATACCACCACCGATGACAATAGTGACATCTGCAGCGGGTCCAGGCCAAATGACGACTAGGAGGTTTAGGATGTTTTGAACATAGCATATACCATCCTACCCCCACTGGAGGTGGCCTTTCTTCCTTAGGCCTAGGGCCCCGAATCCTCCTATCTGGACCTTTATAGGCAGCCGGCGTATGAGATTCCACTAATTGCTATACTTTATACACATTAGACAAATAAAGGTAACTTAATAGATAAAAGGATGTCCAATGGACCCAATATACATCAAATATACCCCAGCTTGCTCAAGTCCTTTTTAATTTAATCCTCAAGTCACCAGGAGTGAATTCAATCTTCCAAGTTTCTGTTATGGGTCCTTTCACTCAGGATGCATGTGTTGTGGTGGGCTGACCCTGGCACGGCACCAGGTGCCCACCAAGCCCTTCTATCACTCCCCCCGACCCCCTTCAACATGGCACGCAGGGAGAGAATAAGACGCAAAGCAAAGGGGTGGGGGTTATGATAGATAAGATGTTATTTTCTACTTCCTGTCCACAGGCGATGTCGGGCCAAGTCCAGGAAGCAGGGATCCAGGAACACGAAGCAGCCGCTTGGAGGACAAAGCAGAATGGCCCCCCCATCCTCCTCCTGCCCTCTCCCTTTATAGTTGAACTGATGTCATATGGTATGGAATATCCCACTGGTCAGCTCAGGTTGGCTGTATCCCCTCCCCCATCTTGCCCCCCCCCTCCTCTGGTGCCGTGTGAGCACTGGCAGTCATAACACGGGTGTGTTATCAACACCCTCCA
>JANVCC010003675.1:0-13544 GCA_025345505.1 Todiramphus chloris collaris | reverse complement strand
CATAAGCAGATCGAATGATTACAAGAAAACATGAAGAAGTTATCCATCACAGACTGTGGACTACCTGGACGGTTGGCTAGCTGGGGAATTATGGGATGGATAAGGATCTGTTAATACAGGGGATGGTCATTTTAATAATAGTGTTAGTGATGTTAGCTGTAGTACCTTGTTTATTGAGGATGGTAGGAAGGATGATTGAAAGATCTATTCAAGGGGTATGGCTTGCACAAAAACAAAAAGGAGGAATTGTGGGATTATTCCTGGAGGAAAACAGGCATGCCTGCTATCAGCAAGACTGTGTGGAAATAAATTGGGCCACGGCCAATGACCTTGAGGTATGCTTCAGAACGGCAAAGGAGGAAGCACAAAGCAGTGAAGCAAGAAGATAAAGAAGAAGAAAGTAGAAGATAACCAGGATGGGGGGTGGTGATGGAGGCGGTGTAAGATAGCCAATTATCTATTGGCTTAAGACACATGAACAGCTCGTGTATAAACATGTAGAACCAATAGTAAGAGAGTGTGCGTGTGATCAGGAAATTTTAGGATGTATATTAAGCTGCAATTTGATAATAAAGTGGCTTTGCTTTGAAGGCAGGAGATGGGATGTCTGGTGGAGTTTTACTAATCTTTGAACAAGCAACAACCATAGATGGGTAGCTGTATAGTAGGGACATACTGGGAAATTCATAACCTTGTAGATAGTGATTATCTCCAGGAACAGGACAACAAGACATCGCGAGGCACCCGAGCATGCTCAACAGACAAGAACTGGTTTTGTAGCAAGAACAAGGATTTTAGGCTTTAGGTCACTAGGAGAACACGGTGATGAAGAAGAGAAGATGAAGTAAATGACCACCAGAGGTCACAAAAGACCACCAAGGGGAGAAAAGACCCTACCCCTAATTTTATTACGCATGCTCAAACTATGTAAATGAATTCCAGGAACCCATTAGCATAAGACTGCCCTTTCTAAGAAATATAATGAGTATGTATGTTTAGCCTGCATATAAACTGTGTACCCAGCTTGCATGGGTATGCACATTTGGAGGAGTGATCCCCTGTGCATCCAGTGCTGCAAAATAAAGAATGCCTGCTGAATAACTTTGGTTATTGGGTTTTTCACTGTGTCACTTTATAACTCATAGAGTTGTGCAAGTCCAGTATCCTCCCGCAAGTATGAGGATGGTGAGACTCTGGAATAGATTGCCCAGAGGGGTTGTGGATGCCCCTTCCGTGGAGGTATCCAAGGCCAGGTTGGATGAGGCTTTGAGCAACCTAGTCTATTTGAGAAGCATCCCTGCCCATGACAGGGAGGTTGGATTAGATGATCTCTAAGGTCCTTTCCAGCCTAAGCCATTCTGTGATTCTATGAAATAATATTGCTCTCAGCAGTGACATAATTTAAGCAGTCCATTCTAATCTCCAATCCTTAAAAACTCAGGGAAAAAAAAAAAAAAAGAATTTCTAATACCATCTCAACTGTGCAAACCAGAATTCAAACTGTTCCGGCAATCTACCAGAGCTCCTATTGTGCCCCATATTGTGTGCCAATAAATCTGTCAAGGTTTAGGGTCAGAGCCGTCCACTAGACCTATAACAGATGCTCTCTGTTAACCTCCCTCCCTCCCCAACGGGGAAGAGAAAGGGAGTAAGGGAGAGAGACTCAGCAATTAGAAAAGGAAACTAGAACAGCTTTAATGAAAATGAAATTAATAATAATAAAAATGGAATATATACAAATCTATACAAATCTATACAAATCTATACAAATCTATACAAATCCAGTATGGAACCCAACCCCCCTGATGGTAATTCCATCACCGTCACCACTGATGCTGTGGAGCAGGCACTGAAAAAGTCCCAGACTAGATTCAGCAACAAATGGGATCCAGGTTCAGAAGCTGGATTCTGGAACTGGATTCAGGAACACATGGATTGGGATCGTAGGCAGAATGGACAGAGTCCTCCTCAGATGCCAGCCATTGAAGAAGAG
Source organism: Todiramphus chloris collaris (assembly GCA_025345505.1). NCBI lineage: Eukaryota > Metazoa > Chordata > Aves > Coraciiformes > Alcedinidae > Todiramphus > Todiramphus chloris. Next base: position 11,551 of record JANVCC010003675.1, on the reverse strand, counting down.
AGCTTGACCATTGTGATCCCTCAGCTTTATACTGAATATGACGTATAGGGGATGGAATCCCTTGCTCGTCAGGGAAAGTCACATAAATAGAAACAAATAAAAGAATTGGAAAGTAGACTCTTTCTGTGTGTTTTTTGGGGTTTTTTTTACATAACTGATGCTTCCACAATGTTTTATTTGCATGCACAGCTAAAAAAAGTTTTCCCCAAACAATTTTTAAGATGTAACGCTAATATTTAAGGATCTTACTCTGGCCTATAATAATTCTTATCTTATCTGGTTTTATCATAATAATTGTCCAGTAATGTAGCAGCATATTTATTTAATAGCTATCTCACTGTCTGGGCAAACACAAAGGTGTTTTCATTTCTTGGTGACACGTGAAAATTGATTACACGGTGAAAATGAACTGCATTTCATTTCTTGGTGCTATGTAAAAGTCATGTAATTCATAATTCTTATCATATTCTACTGGAATACTTGTCAGTTGGAGATATTATATGTAACGTATCCTGGTTTATTAAAGTTATCCAGTCCATAATGCTTATTTTTTGCATCCTGTACAAGGCAACTAGGCATGTTCTAGGTCTGTTGGATAATACTGGGATAATACTGTATCCTTCAACTTACTGTCCCAGCCTTTCCACTCAAAGGAGTAGGATTTCTCCATTTAAGTCATGTCAAATTCCTTTGCCATTCAGGTGTCTTCGAGTTACTGTATGAAACAACCCTTTTTATCCAAGCCATTGGAATCTTCTCATCCCTACTTATTTTTTGTGCTTGGGTGCTTATCTGGAAATGCAGGCCATAACTTTATGTATGTCTTGAGCCAAATAATCCAGCAATGCTGCCAAACAAGCAGTCTTACCTTCTCATTGTTCCCACCTCCGCAACATTTTTTAATGTGAGTTCACTGGCTAATAGGGTTCACTCACTACATGAACATCTGTGCTAGGACAGTCAAGGGGGTGATAGCAGCAGTGAATTAGGAGAGCAGGACAACTTTGTTTTGGCAATGCTAGCTTATGACAACTTAAACCATCTACCTTGGTTTCAGTTACTTTATTTCTGGAGTCACAAACCATTCTTCAGTCAAACTTTGTTTGTCAAGAAAACCAACCAAATCTTCATTGCTGCAAGCTTATTAAATCTTCGCTTATCGAAGCAATGATTCTGCAGTTCATGGAAAACTGGAGGAAATGAGGTACTTCTATGTATTTGTTCCTTTTATTAAAAGGACACAACAACCTTCTTGCCTGACACCACTGATTTGTGTTTTGATCTCTCCATCTCTTAAGGAAAAATATTTGTCCTTGTGTATGTCAAGGGAATTTAACTCTGTGTGAGAATACTCGATTGAAAGCTGTATATTAATTGTATAATATTAACAGAATTGAATAAGTGTCTTTCAGGATAACATCATGGTGATGACAGGAGCTGGCTTCATTGAATGGAGTCCAGTAACCTCCTGAGATGAACCTGCAACCCGTGGGCATGAACTGTCCTGCCCTGACCCTAAACCATGACAGATTTATTGGCGCCCAACGTGGGGCAAAATCGTAGCTCTGATAGACTGCCGAATAGTTCAAATTCCATTTTGCTCACTTGAGAGAGTATCACTTTTACTTTCCGAGAGTCATTAAGAATTGGATACTAAACCAGACCACATAAATTATTTCCTTTCTGAGAGCAGTCTTAGTTCGTGTCTTTTTAGGGTTTCTCTTGGAGTTAAATGCTGTACTGTTCCCTTAGGTGCCGTACACGTTATGTTACTCTTTGCTTGTTCTCACCGTTTATCTGAAAGCTCTCGGGTTTGGGCGCTGGGCGAAAGCCACTGCTTTCCTGTGGTGTTTATCTCTGATTTATGTTATGCTGGATGGCTGGGCCCAGAGAGTGGTAGTGAATGATGCTGCATCCAGTTGGTGTCTGGTGACCAGTGGTGTATCCCAGGGATCAGTACTGGGCCCAGTCCTATTCAATATCTTTATCAATGAGCTGCATGTGGGGATTGAGTCTACCCTCAGTAAATTTGGGGATGACACCAAACTGGGAGGCAGTGTCTATCTGCTACAGGATAGCAAGACGCTGCAGAGGGACCTGGCCAGGCTGGGTCAATGGTCTGAGGCCAACAGTATGAAGTTCAACAGGACCAAGTGCAGGGTCCTGCACTTTGTCCACAATAACCCCATGCAGCTCTACAGACTGGGGGAGGAGTGACTGGAGAGCGGCCCAGTGAAGAGAGACCTGGGAGTGCTGGTTGACAACTGGTTGAACATGAGCCCGTAGTGTACTCAGGTGTCCCGGAAGGCCAATGGCATCCTGGCTTGTATCAGGAATAGTGTGGCCAGCAGGAACAGGGATGTGATTCTCCCCCTGTACTCAGCACTGGTGAGGACTCACCTCAAGTACCGTGCACAGTTCTGGTCTCCTCACTTCCAGAAGGACATTGAGGTGCTGGAGCAGGTCCAGAGGAAACAATGAGTCTGGGGAAGGGACTGGAGGGAAAGTCTTATGAGGAGAGGCTGAGGGGTTGTTTAGCCTGGAGAAGAGGAGACTCAGGCAGGACCTTGTCACTCTCTACAACTACCTGAAGGGAGGGTGTAGGAAGGTGGGGGTTGGGCTCTTCTCCCAGGCAACCAGTGACAGGACGAGAGGGCATGTCCTGAAGCTGTGCCAGAGGAGGTTTAGGTTGGATATCAGGAAGCACTTCCTGACAGAGAGGGTGACCAGACATTGGAATGGACTGTCCAGGAGGTGGTGGAGTCACTGTCCCTGGAGGTGTTTAAAGAACGGCTGGATGTTGCACTTAGTGCCATGGTTCAGCAGATGTGGTGGTGTTGGGTCACAGGCTGGACTTGATGATCTCAGAGGGCTTTTCCAGCCTCAGTAATTCTGTGATTCTCTGGTTCTGTGTCACGGTTTAGGGTCAGGGCATCCCCTTAGACCTATAACAGATGCTCTCTGTTAACCCCCCTTCCTCCCCAGAGGGGAAGAGAAAGGGAATAAGGGAGAGAGACTTAGCGATTAGAAAAGGAAACTAGAACAGCTTGAATTAAAATAATAATAATAAAAATGGAATATATACAAATGTATACAAACCCAGTATGGAACCCAACCCCCCTGATGGCAATTCCATCACCGTCACCACTGATGCTGTGGAGCAGCACCAGGGGAGTCCCAGCCTGGGACCTGCAGCAGACAGGAGCTGTGTTCAGGAGCTGGATTCTGGTACTGGGTTCAGGAACACACAGACTGGATCGAAGGCAGAATGGACAGAGTCTTCCTTGGGTGCTCAGAGAAAGAAACAGAAAGAGGACCTGAGCCAAGCCAAGCCAAGCTTGCAAAGCAATCCAAGAGGGGAGAAGAGCCAAGACCCCTCGGATCCCTCAGCTCTATGCTGAATATGCCGTCTATGGGCTGGAATCCCTCGTTGGTCAGTTTGGGGTCATGTGTCCTGTCTGCTCCTGTCGCTGTTTATGCCGGGAGTGGAGAGATGCAGCAACATATAAATTCAGCAAGAGCAGGCAAAAGAAGCAACTTTATTATTTACAACCCCGGTTTATATACAATAGCCCCATAGGGCGACTGGTCAGTGATCACCCATCTCCTAGGGTGATTGGCTAAAGTCCTACAACACCTATTTCAAAATATTTTTCCAATGTACCATAAACAGAACTTAGCAAAACACCAGGTGTTAGTCTAGTTTACAAAACCGTCCTAACTGTTTCTCATAACATGTGTGAGAAAGGCAGGATTCTCACCGAATATTGTGAGAACCTAGGAAAATCCCTCTGCCAGCAGCTTTTCAGCATCCACGCGCTCCTGCCTGCAGGTGCAGCCTTTCACTTTCTGCACCCCCCAATGTGGTACACAGGACCCAGCAGTGGCCTTGGTCCGCACACCAGTCCTTGGTAGTAACTCTGAACATGGGGTGTTATCACTGGTAGAAGCAGACACTGTCTGTGAGAACAGGCTCCTACCTTCAGAAAGTGCAGTTAGTTAGAAGTACTGAGATGAAAAGAAAAATTACTGAACAGAATTAGTTCTGTTCTCACTCACACCAGGACACATTGACACATACTAAGAAGAAAACAAGATGGATGACTTTACCTGATGGTATTTAAGTCCTTCTTGAGAGTCACTAATTGTTTCCTCCATTTCACACTCTCCATATGAGACAGTTCTTACAAGCCCGACCTGTCCATGGAGTTTAAGTGTGACACAGATTGAGGCAGGATCCAAGTCTCTAAAAGAAATAACCTTCAACAGGGTGAAGTTGGGATTTGTCAGAAAAGGAGTTAAAATTTGAGTGTCGGCGCCGAGCAACCCAGCAGACTATTCCATTACCCGTGGAGGGGGAAATCTACTTCCACGATATTAATTATTTGGTATAACATTAATGACAAAAATTCGAAAGGAGAGCAATAAACAGTCATTATAAAGTACGAAGAGGAGATCTATGAATTAAAAGAGGTGAACTTGAGGTAGAATTCTGAGGGGACCTCTCTCCTTTCTCATGTGTTGGCATGTCCTGGTTTGAGTGAAAACAGAACTAATTCTGTTCAGTAATTTTACTTTTCAGCTCGGTTCTTCTAATTAACTGCACTTTCTGAAGTTAGCAGCCTGTTTTCACAGACAGTGTCTGCTTCTAGCAGTGATAACACCTTATGTTTAGAGTTACTACCAAGGATTGGTATGCAGACCAAGGCCACTGCTGGGTGCTGTGTACCACATTGGGGGGTGCAGAAAGTGAAAGGCTGCACCTTCAGGGAGGAGCGGACAGGACGGGTGACTCTAAACTAACCAGCAAGGTATTCCATCCCATATACGCCATATTTGGTCTAGAGCTGAGGGACCCGAAGGGTCTCTGGGCTCTTCTCTCCCCTCTTGGACTGCTTTGCCAGCTTTTGCTTGGCTTGGCTCAGGTCCTCTTTCGGTTCCTTCCTCGGAGCACCCAAGGAGGACTCCGTTCGTTCTGCCTTCGATCCGGTCTGTGTGTTCCTGAACCCAGTACCAGAATCCAGCTCCTGAACACAGCTCCTGTCTGCTGCAGGGCCCAGTCTGGGACTTCCCCGGTGCCTGCACAACATCAGTGGTGACGGTGATGTAATTACCATCAGGGGGGTTGGGTTCCATACTGGTTTTGTATATATTTGTATATATATTCTATTTTTATAATTATTAATTTCCTTTTCATTAAAGCTGTTCTAGTTTCCTTTTCTAATCGCTAAGTCTCTCTCCCTTATTCCCTTTCTCTTCCCCTCTGGGGAGGGAGGGGGGTTAACAGAGAGCGTCTGTTATAGATCTAGGGGCTGCCCTGACCCTAAACCCTGACAGAGTTAATTGGCGCCCAATGTGGGCCCGATCAGAGCTTTGATTGATTGGCCGAAATAGTTCAAATTCCGTTTCACTTCAGAGAGTATCACCTTTTTTTTCTGAGTGTCTTTAAGAATTGGAAACTAAAACAGTCTGCCTAAATGATGTCGTTTCCGAGAGCAGTGTCCATTCGTCTCTTTCTAGCATTTCTTTCAGAGTTAAATGCTGTACTGTTCCCTTAAGTGTCGTATGCATTATGCTACTCTTTGCTTGTTCTCACTGTTTATCTGAAAGCTCTCGGGCTTGGGCGCTGGGCGAAAGCCTCTGCTTTCCTGTGGTGTTTATCTCTGATTTATGTTGCACTGAATTGGGCAGCGAGTGCGTCTCGGTACTACGGGCATTACATAGTGGATTTTATTACTAGGAATACTTTTGGTTTTATCTCGGGAATTTATACTGCTCCCCACTATGCTAATGTGACGACACCGGAGTTTAGAACTCCAGTTTGTGAGGATTCTGGACATGGTTATTACCAAAAGATCATATTATTGCTATTAATTTCTAATATCTTCACTGTGTGGCGTCAGATTAGTCATCAGTGCAGTAACACAGGTCAGGTAGCCACAAAACAACGTAGATTGCGTGCTGCTTCCCTGCGACATTCACGCTCTGTACGCAGGAAACATGCCATGACTGTTCAGTCTCCACAGGCCCCCCCAACGAGCCCTGCTGCTGCGCCAGCTCCAAACCCAAGCACCACGGCTACTCAGTCTCCGCAGGCCCCCCCAACGAGCCCTGCTGCTGCTGCTGCTCGTCCTATTCTCAAAACAAGCGCTGCTGCTGCTCCAACTCCCACAACAAGCACTGGAGCTGTTCCAGCTCCAGCAGCAAAGCTGGCAGCTACACCCACAGCTACTGTGACCACTCCCACTCAAACTGCACCTGTACAAGTTGCTCCTGTGAAGAAAACAAAACAAACAAAACAGCCAAGTCCAGCAACAGATCAGGGAGACGGTCCTTCCCAATCTGAATCTGAGTATGAGTCAGAACCAGATGCAAAGCCTGATGCCACTGCAACTGGAAAGAAACACCTCACAAAAACAGATCGCCCAGTGTGGTCAGATGACAGTGGAGCAGGTCCTTCTAAAGCAAACCCATCAGATGTGGAGTCATCAGATGCAGAGGGTACCAACAAATCTTTACCTACGAAGGAGATGAGAAATCTGAGAAAGGATTATAGCCGCCATGAAGGTGAGCCACTGATCACTTGGCTACTCCGATGCTGGGATAATGGTGCCCACACCATCAAACTGAATGGCAGAGAAGCCAGGCAGCTGGGATTCCTGGCCAGAGATGGAGGCATTGATCAAGAGCTTGCAAGAAAAAGCAACACCATCAGTCTCTGGAGAAGACTCTTGTCAGCTGTAAAATCCAGGTACCCCTATAAGGAGGACATCAATTGCCGTCCAAGCAAATGGACCACCATGGAGAAAGGTATTAAGTACTTGAGAGAATTAGCTGTGCGACAGGTGATCTATGGTGACAGGCAAATAGTGAACCCTGATGCAATCCCATGCCAGAGACCCATCTTGCAGCAGTTTGTGCAGAGTGCCCCACCAGCGTATTCCCACACATTGTCAACATTGGTCTGGGGAACAGATGAAGAGGTACCAACTGTGACAGAAGTGGCCAAGAGAGCACGACAGTATGAAGACAATGTCTCTGGTCCTCTACATGTCCGTGTATCAGCCCTGGAGAGATCAGTTAAAAACCTGGTTGCAAAAATAGAGAGAAGGGAAAAAAGATCTTATTCATCCCCTCAGTGGACCCGTGTTGAAGCTACTAGGAGAATGCGCTCTTCTTCGAGACCAGCTAAACAGGAACAATACATGTCACGACGTATCCTGTGGTCCCTTCTCCGTGCCTTTGGAGAGAAAATGAGCAGATGGGATGGAAAACCTACCACTGCTCTACAGGCACGAGTACTCTACTTACAAGGTAAACCAAAAGGAAGAGAGAATTCTTCCAGAAGGGAGGCTGCTCCAGTCTGCTATGAGCAGTCCTTTGGTCCAACTACATGGGCCTCAGGTCAAAACGTGAGTAGGGGGAATGATAATGTGACTCCTGTAATCAATACCAATCCTGTAAATAGCGTAAATCCTGTAAATAATGCAAATCCTGTCAATGGTGTAATTCCTATGACCTCCATGTACCCTGTTATCCAGATGAACTATGTAAACCCAGTGAACTTTACAAACCCAGTTACTAATTATGGACAATACCCTTGGAATTAGAGGGGCCCTGCCTCCAGCCAGGTGGAGGAGAGGGACAACACTGTTTATTGGACTGTGTGGATTCGATGGCCTGTCACGTTAGAACCACAAAAGTATAAAGCCCTTGTAGATACTGGTGCACAGTGCACCCTATTGCCATCGAATCATAAAGGGACTGAATCTGTTACCATTACTGGAGTAACAGGAGGATCTCAAGAACTGACTGTAGTAGATGCTGAAGTGAGTCTAACTGGGAATAAATGGGAAAAGCACCATATAGTGACTGGTCCAGATGCTCCGTGCATCCTTGGCATAGACTTCCTCAAGAAAGGGTATTATAAGGACCCAAAAGGGTATCGATGGGTCTTTGGTATAGCAGCTGTAGAGACTGAGGACAAGAAACAGCTGACTGTCCTACCTAACCTTTCAGAGGAATCTGCCATTGTGGGTAGGATGAGAGCTGAGGATCAAAAGGTACCAATTCCTACCGGAACGGTGCATCAACAACAATATCGCACCAACCGAGACTCTGCAGCTCCTATCCAGAAGCTGATCCGTCAACTAGAGAGTCAAGGGGTGGTCAGCAAAACTCGCTCACCCTTTAACAGCCCTATATGGCCGGTGCGGAAATCTAATGCGGAATGGAGATTAACAGTGGACTATCGTGGCCTGAATGAGGTTACGCCAGCAATGAGTGCTGCCATACCAGACATGTTGGAACTGCAATATGAACTGGAGTCCAAGGCCGCTAAGTGGTATGCTACCATTGACATTGCTAATGCATTCTTCTCTATTCCAATAGCACCAGAGTGTAGGCCTCAGTTTGCTTTCACCTGGAGAGGTGTCCAATACACCTGGAATCGACTGCCCCAGGGGTGGAAACACAGCCCTACCATTTGCCATGGACTGATCCACACTGCAGTGGAGAAAGGTGGAGCTCCAGAACACCTGCAATACATCGATGACATCATTGTGTGGGGTAACACAGCAGAAGAAGTTTTTGTGAAAGGTAAGAAAATAATTGAAATCCTTTTAGACTCTAGTTTTGCCATAAAAAGAAGCAAGGTCAAGGGACCTGCACGAGAGATCCAGTTTTTGGGAATCAAATGGCAAGACAGGTGTTGCCAGATCCCGATGGATGTGGTTAACAGAATAACAGCAATGTCCCCAGCAACTAACAAGAAGGAAACACAAGCCTTCTTAGGTGTTGTGGGTTTCTGGAGAATGCACATTCCTGGTTACAGTCAGATTGTAAAACCTCTCTATGAAGTGACTTGGAAGAAAAATAGTTTTAATTGGGGTCCTGAACAAAAACAGGCCTTTGAACAGATCAAACGAGAGATTGTACATGCAGTAGCTCTTGGTCCAGTCCGAACTGGACAGGACATTAAAAATGTGCTCTATACTGCAGCTGGGAATAATGGTCCTACCTGGAGCCTCTGGCAGAAAGCACCAGGGGAAACTCGAGGTCGGTCCCTAGGATTTTGGAGTCGAGGATACAAAGACTCCGAGGCCAACTACACTCCAACTGAAAAAGAAATATTGGCAGCATATGAAGGAGTTTGAGCTGCTTCAGAGGTGATGGGTACTGAAGCACAGCTCCTCCTAGCACCGAGGTTACCAGTCTTAAACTGGATGTTCAAGGGTAAATTCCCTTCCACTCATCATGCCACCGATGCCACATGGAGTAAGTGGGCTGCATTAATCACCCAGAGAGCTCGAATAGGGAACCTCAGTCATCCAGGAATCTTAGAGGTGATCATGGATTGGCCAGAAGGTAAAGACTTTGGAATGCCACCAGAACAGGTGGTGACACGTGCTGAAGAAGCCCCACCATACAATCAGTTATCAGATAATGATAAGCAATATGCTCTGTATACTGATGGATCTTGGCGTCTTGTAGGAAATCATCGAAAGTGGAAAGCTGCTGTTTGGAGTCCCACACGACGAGTAACAGAAGCAGCTGAGGGAGTAGGTGACTCAAGTCAGTTTGCAGAGGTAAAAGCCATCCAACTGGCCTTAGATATTGCTGAGCGAGAAAAGTGGCCAGTTCTCTATCTCTACACTGACTCATGGATGGCAGCAAATGCCTTGTGGGGATGGCTAAAACAGTGGAAGCAGAATAACTGCCAGCGCAGAGGTAAACCCATTTGGGCTGCCACACTGTGGCAAGACATTGCTGCTGGGATAGAGAAATTAGTTGTAAAAGTCCATCACGTGGATGCCCACGGACCTAAACATTGAGCCACTGAGGAACATCAAAACAACCAGCAATCAAACAAGCAAAACGGTTCAAACCTTTGTGGTATGGGGGACGATGGTCCAAGTATAAGTATGGGCAGGCCTGGCAGATTGATTACATCACACTGCCCCAAACCTGCCAGGGTAAGCACTGTGTGCTTACAATGGTGGAAGCAACCACTGGCTGGCTGGAAACCCATCCTGTACCTCACGCCACTGCCCGGAACTCCATCCTGGGCCTGGAAAAGCAGATTCTGTGGCAACATGGTACTCCAGAGAGAACTGAGTCTGACAATGGGACTCATTTCAAAAACAATCTCATAGACAATTGGGGCAAAGAGCATGGTATCGAATGGGTGTATCACATCCCCTATCATGCACCAGCCTCTGGGAAAATTGTACAATACAATGGATTGTTAAAAACTACTTTAAAAGCAATGGAAAGTGGAACCTTTAAAAACTGGGACAAGCATTTAGCACAAGCCACCTGGTTAGTCAACACCAGAGGATCAATCAGTCGAGCTGGTCCTGCTCAGTCAGACCCATTACACATAGTACAAGGGGATAAAGTCCCTGTGGTGTATGAAAGGAATCTGTTGGGGAAAACTGTGTGGGTATTTCCTGCTTCGGGCAAAGGCAAACCCATTCGTGGGACTGCTTTCGCTCAAGGACCTGGAAGTACTTGGTGGGTGATGATGGAAGATGGTGAAGTACAGTGTGTACCTCAAGGAAATGTAACCCTGGGTGAGAATACTCGATTCAAAGCTGTATATTAATTGTATAATATTAACAGTATTCAATAAGTGTCTTTCAGGATAACATCATGGTGATGACAGGAGCTAGCCTCATCAAGTGGTGTCCAGTAACCTCCTGAGATGAATCTGCAACCCGTGGACCTGAACTGTGATGAATTCCATCTTTGAGAGACTGTTACAAGGGATGGAAACCTACAATCATGAACTCAATGAACTTTTCTATATAAAGAAATGATAACCTAGTGATGGGTATGACGTAAATGGTATGGAATAAGGGGTGGAATGTCCTGGTTTGAGTGAGAACAGAACTAATTCTGTTCAGTAATTTTACTTTTCAGCTCGGTTCTTCTAATTAACTGAACTTTCTGAAGTTAGCAGCCTGTTTTCACAGACAGTGTCTGCTTCTAGCAGTGATAACACCTTATGTTTAGAGTTACTACCAAGGATTGGTATGCAGACCAAGGCCACTGCTGGGTGCTGTGTACCACATTGGGGGGTGCAGAAAGTGAAAGGCTGCACCTTCAGGGAGGAGCGGACAGGACGGGTGACTCTAAACTGACCAACGAGGTATTCCATCCCATATACGCCATATTTGGACTAGAGCTGAGGGACCCGAAGGGTCTCTGGGCTCTTCTCTCCCCTTTTGGACTGCTTTGCCAGCTTTTGCTTGGCTTGGCTCGGGTCCTCTTTCGGTTCCTTCCTCGGAGCACCCAAGGAGGACTCTGTTCGTTCTGCCTTTGATCCGGTCTGTGTGTTCCTGAACCCAGTACCAGAATCCAGCTCCTGAACACAGCTCCGATCTGCTGCGGGGCCCAGTCTGGGACTCCCCAGTGCCTGCACAACATCAGTGGTGACGGTGATGTAATTACCATCAGGGGGGTTGGGTTCGATACTGGTTTTGTATATATTTGTATATATTTGTCTTGGTTTGAAAGACAGGTGTATGCCAAGGAAGGCAGGAGCCCC
>JANVCC010003656.1:0-17189 GCA_025345505.1 Todiramphus chloris collaris | reverse complement strand
TTTCATTCAATTTCTAGATGCTCAACTCTCCAGCCTGTCTAGGTCTCACTGAATTGCAGCACAGCCTTCCGGTGTGTCAGCCACTCCTCCCAGTTTTGTATCATCAGCAAACTTGTTGACAGTGCACTCTGTTCCCTCATCAAGGTCCTTGATGAATATATTGAACAGTACTGGCCCCAGTACCGACCCCTAAGGGACTCCACTAGACACAGGCCTCCAATTAGACTCTGCCCCATTGACCACAACTCTCTGACTTCTTTCCTTCAACCAGTTCACAATCCACCTCACTACCTGTTCATCAAGAACACACTTTCTCAGTTTAGCTGCAAGGATGCTGTGGGAGATGGTGTGAAATGCTTTACTGAAATCAAGATAGACCACATCCACTGCACTACCATCATCTATCCACCTGTTTATTTCTTCACAGAAGCCTATCAGGTTGGTCAAACATGACTTCCCCTTGGTAAAGACATGTTGACTGCTCTTGATGAGCCCCTTGTCCTTCATATGCCTAGAGACAGCGCTAAGGATAAGTTGTTCCATCACCTTTCCGGGGATGGAGGTGAGGCTGAGCAGCCTGTAGTTTCTTGGGTTGTAGGGATTGATAAGAGTAGGACAGAAATAGTTGTTAGCGAGAAGTAGTTATGATAAGGCCTGAAATGCCAAAAAACAGCCAACACTGCCCCGACCTTGAGGAGATAAGACTAAGGATGAGAAAAGCAGAAGCACCTGGCAAAACAGGAGGATAAGAGGAGAAAACCAGGGTGCTGAAGGAAGAAAACCAAGCGAATTGCCAGCCAATTAAAAGTGTTTGAAGTACGAGTGAACAGACTCTGGGTTTGATTGTGGGGCCAATGAGAAGTGACCTGTGTGAGTGATCAGTATTGTCTTGTGTATAAATATAGCCTGTTGCACTTAATAAAGTGACTTCTGATTACAACCATATTGGCTGTGTTGTTGGAGTCCATCCCTGCACGCTACGCTTGGTGACCCCGATGTGATACGATTCTATGGGATCGGAGTCGGAGGGAAAAATAAAAGCAGGGGACTCGCCGCTGTCAGGAGCCGGCAGGACTGTAACTGGGCGTCCGAGAGAGACGTGGTAACAGGAGCCGACAGGACCATAACTGGATGGTCAAGAGAGACATGGAAACAGACAAATCAGTGAGCTGGAAGAAAAGATAAATGTCGGCGAGGGTCAGAATGGGAGCCAATAGTACTAAAGAAGAAGAAAAGACAAGAGACATTTCGAAGCATATCCTTTCTATGAAAGGGATAAAAGCGGAAAAACGGGCATTACAGGACATATTGACCTGGGGACAAAAAAGAGGACATTTTAAAGAGGCTAGTGCAGTTTTTGATGTGGATATATGGAAAGAAATAGGAAAAGACTTATTGGAATCAGTGGCTAATGGGTCTCCGAATGCAGTGGACATGAGCCGCACCTGGAAGGGGATAGTCAATACATTAGGAGATTTAAAGGCGGAGAGTAAGATCCCAGCTGCCGCCGAACCCGCTTTTCAACCAACTTCATTAGCATGCCCTGCGGGCGCACTGAGGTTCTTTGGGTGTGATAATGAGCTTGATTTCGCTAAATTTTCATCACTTCCCGCCCTAATCTGTGATCCCCTCAGCCCCCACTGAAATGGAAATCGACCCTCCACAGGCTATACCATTGGTCAATGATAATTCCTGCCCTGCAAATTACTCATCCTGAACTACAAATGACTCTCCTGCAAATCCCCCCTTACCTTCCCCTCCTCAAGCCCCCCTGGTGGCCCCTACCCCACCGCCATCACCCCCTCCGGTCCCTACCCCCCCGCCACCATCCCCGCCGCCACCCCCAAACACGGTGTTTTACCCCCCAGACCAGAAAGGCCGCTGCCTCCCTTACTGACTGAACAGGAACTCCAAGGGAAAAATCTTCACGACAATCTTGTGCGGCTAGGAGCGCAGCTAAAAGATATCTTGCAAATGTTGGATAAGATCTCGGACTCGGATAGATATCGGGGCAGATATCGGGGCATGAGTCAATTGACTGATCCGCCAAAGATGGGGGTGGGGGAGGAACAAAAGAGGGAAGAATCAGAGAAAGGGATGGATGGGATCGGAGAAGGCTATAACCCGGTGCAAAGATGGAAAGGTTTTATAAAAAACGCTGTCATGGAATGGGTGTTTATGCCAGTAACATGGTCTCAAACAGTCACACCAAAGCATGTGACTGGCAGTAGCAAGATGCATAATGAAAGCAAGAAAAAGAATTATTGACATAGCAGGAAGGGACCCCTACCAAATTATCTGGTCATTTGACGCAGAACAGGTTTTACATTTGTTACAATGGGATGATCAAATACAAATAGCTTTAGCGGGGTTCGGGGGAAAAATTGACTGTCATTATCCTAAACACAGAATATTTGCAGCAGCTTTACCCCTGGTGGAAAATCATCCAGTTGCAGGATGTACAGTGTTTACAGATGCAAGCAAAAAGCAGGGAAGAGCAAGAATAGTGTGGTATAAATCTGACCAATGGAAGCAAGAATTAGTGATGGGAGAAGATTCATTGCAGGTACTGGAGTTACAAGCAGTACTGAGGGTATTTCAGAAGTGGCCCAAAGAATCTTTAAACATTAGTACAGACTCTGCTTATGCTGCAGGAATTTTAGCACAGTTATCTGGAGCTTATTTGAGACGCGGAAAATGAAGACTTAGGGGAAGTGCTAAGAAACCTATGGGAGCTAGTAACATACAGAGAACAGCCTTTCTATGTTATGCATATACGAAGTCATCAGAGTACTGTAGAAGGTTTAGCAGAGGCAAAAGAGAGAGTGGATCACCTAGTAGCACCATCTTGGACCACCACATCTCCTACTCCAGATACATTACAACAGATGATCCGATCTCATGAATTTTTCCAGCAGTCTGCACGGGTGTTAGCAAAGCAATTTTGTCTAAAAATAGGGGATGCTCACGGAATTGTAGCAACTTGTGCTCATTGTCAACAACAAGTGTCGGTTATGGATAAAGGGGTAAATCCCGGAGGACCAGGACCGCTGCAATTATGGCAGTCCGATATTACAGAATATGGAGAATTTGGCCATCTAAAGTATGTTCATGTTACAATAGATACCTATTCACAAGCAATGTGGGCCACAGCTATGACATCGACAAATGCTGCCTCAGTCATACGTCATTGGCGGGAATGCTTTGCGATCTTGGGTGTTCCTCGGTCAATCAAAACGGACAATGGGTCTGGATATATAGCTAGCAAGACTCAATCATTTCTGCAAATGTGGGGAGTTAGGCACGTCACTGGCGTGCCAGGTAATTCTACCGGACAAGCAATCATTGAACGCACACAAAAAACCTTAAAGGCCATGATGAATAAACAAAAAACGGGGGAAGTAGGATTAGCACCAGGAGCAAGGGTGGAGAAAGCTTTTTATGTACTAAATTATCTGTCTTTAGCAGAAAAAGAGGAATACCCACCGATCATGAAGCATATCCGAGGTTGGCTGGAGAGCAAGAGTGGGGAATAAAACCGAATGTATTATGGAAAGATGTAACGTAAAAATGTTGGAAAGGACCGGTAGAGTTAATAATGTGGGGTCGAGGATATGCTTGTGTTTCAGGGTCACAATGGATACCAGCAAAATGGGTCCGACCAGCGATAAATAAGACGTAAGAAAAGCACAACAGTGATGCCGTTGACTGTTGGGGAATGGCTAGAGAACAAGGGCCATGGCTCACTGCAAGATATATTAGCAGAAGCTAGGCATGAGGCCTAGCCCAGCTGCAGGGACAGGATGTCCTTCAGGAGGAACGTTAATAATATGATGTTTTGGTTAACGGAAAGAGGGACGTTATATCAGCATAAGACGATAACAGGATGTTTTGGTTAACGGAAAGAGGAGCTATGTAGCAGCTGGGACCACCAAGGGGTGGTCGTAGGGAAAGTGTGACTTTTTGAATGGACCTATGGGAACTATCATGAATATGTATAACTTGTGTGTACTCCAATCAGCATGTATTAGTGATTAGCATGATACTACATAAGTAGCTGCAAGTGTAACAAGAAACGAAGTTTGCCTATCAATCATATTGATTTCCTGCATCTTCCGTCGCCGTTCTGCAAATGGTGTCCCCGACGTGATACAGCAACCACGGGAGCGACGAGCAAGGTAACGCCGGTGAGCAGCGACTGGAGGGCGAAGGAGTAATAACGCTGGTGTACTGACTCTCCCACACCTGGGGCAATCTGCTGATGAGGTCCCGCCGCTCAACTTGGCTTCCTGACGGTAATGTGCTGCAACTGGCCAGACGCTTAGATTTTGTGAAACCTTATGGAAAGGCAGGCGGCCTATGACCTTCTGCAGTGCTTCTTGGAGAAGCAGGGAGTGCAGGAGATTAATTTGAAGAAAGAACTAGTGGGGTTATGGTGTAGCTCAAGGTTATTTTCAGGACCCTAATACAGTATTTGATGTAGATGAGTGGTGTGGGTTTGGCGACCATCTGGGGGCGAAAGTGATAGATGAGGATAGAATAGCTAAGAAACTGGGACGGTCCTGGAGAGCAGATCAACTGTCTCAAGCAGTACCATGCTGAGCAGAAGGTTGATGCTATGGCTAGCTCTTACCTCCAGGCAGGAGCTGCTGGGTGGGAAGGGGTGCCCAAGGCAGTGCCGGGTCGTTTAGAACTCGGGAGTGATTATGTGGCCAAGCCGCCTGTATCTAGTACAATTACACGTAATCCGCCCGCTAATGACGACTTTCCCCCACCACTGCCGCCTTGCGCTCCTTCAGCCCCACCATTGGTGGAACCAGAGGATGGGGGCCTGAGTCCGGAGGAGGAGGCACAGTTGGAAGATGAGGCTGCCCGGTGTCAGCAAGGGGGTGGCGAAGGAAATTCCTGGTCAAAAGGGCGATGGCCTATTGTAATGGGAGTGGACTGGCGGTCCATTGTGAAGGAAGCGATAGGTGCCCGAGATCGAGACCTGCTCCGCGTCCTAGATTTTTTGCAGGTATTTCCTGGTTTATATACGCAGGACGGTCAGGGAAACCCCGTTGTCAACTATAGCCCACTCGATTGGAAGTTATTGTCTCAGTTACGGAGTATCGTCATGGAGACAGGGATACATGGGGAACCCGCAAAGCAGATGATCAACTATATTTGGGGAACGGGCATCTTATTGCAAGAGGATATGAAGACAGTAATGCGCATGATTTTGTCACAATTGGAGTTAATGCTATGGCAAGCGTACGGGCATAGTCTATGCGATGAAGCCGCAAATCAGGTGCAGAGAGCGCCTGCAGATCCCTTGAACGGTGTCACAGTAGAGCGCTTAATGGGGGTTGGATCATATGCTAAATTAGAGAACCAGGCCCCGCTTGGCCCAGATGTATTGAAGGAGGCTATGCGGTTAGCCCGGATGGCCCTAGGAAATGTTAGGACTTTACGGCCTACCCCGTCCTATATCAGCATCAAACAAGGAAGGGAAGAGCACTTTGCTACCTTTGTAGATCGAGTAACAGAGGCAATTAATTGTGCGGATGTTCCAGAGTATATGAAAGGGGCCCCGTTGCGGCACTGCATGTTAGAGAATTCGAACACCGCTACTCAATCTATACTGGTAACAATGCCTGCTGATGCCAGTGTGGAGGCTATGCTGGAGAGAATGAGCAGGGTGCCTGTGGGCCATCACGCTATGTTAGTGGAGACAGTGAAGGAGGTGGGGCTCAGGATTCAAGAGTGTCAGTGTCAGGTTTTAGCAGCCCTTACTCCGCTGCAGTCAGGGGGATCTAAAGGAGGCCCTTGCTTCCACTATTTCCGATGCAGCCAACAAGGTCATATGCAGTGCAACTGTCAGGTGCCACGCGTATGGTGCCCCAACTGTCAAGTGGATAGCCATGCTGCAGCAGTCTGCCGCCCGAAGCTGGGAAATGGGAAACCGAGCGCGAGGAGCCGCCGTATGATGACACCAACAGCAGCTCCAGCGATGGCATCGGGCCCAAGGTCAGCAGGGAACTCTTGCCAGCCAGCGAACTTCGCCCCAGCACCGCAGGAAGCCTTGGCCTGGACCTGGAAACCACAGTAGATACAACACTGATCGACAACCGGGTTGCCTGCATTCCTACTGGAACTCAAGGACCGCTTACCTGCAGGGGACAACGCTATGCTGCATTACTCATAGGCTGCTTGTCTGCGGCCATTAAAGGACTAGTAATAATTCCTGTCCGTATTGATGCGGACTATAGTGGAGAGATAAAAATTATGTTGCAAACCCATTTTCCTCCTATGATGATTCCGGCAGGAAGCCATATTGCCCAGCTCATCCCATTGCCCCAGTTGGTTCAGGAAACCACCGGTGGCCAGGTTTCACCTCGAGGCAACAAAGGATTTTGGTCCACAGGAGGAATGTCCCTATTGACTGTGCCTATGAATACTTGGCCCGTAATGAATATCACATTAACTTTGGGACAGGACAGTTTGAACATAAGGGCCCTGTTAGACACTGGAGATCATCTTACCATTGTTTCCAGTAGTATCTGCCCGGAGAATTGGCCACTACAGAGTGTGGCCGGGACAGTAGAGGGGGTTGGTGAAGCCTCAGAGGTCCAGCGGAGCACTCCCGTAGTGTTGCAGATTGATGGACAGGTGGTAACTGTACCAATAACCGTGATGCCACTACCGTCGGGGGTGTTTGCCCTTGTCGGCCGAGATGTACCATGCCAGCTCGGAGCTATGCTGACGACGGACACAGCTTTTCGGTAGCGGCCATTGCATGGACTTTCCCAATTCCACTAACATGGCTCACGGAAGAGACTGTGTGGGTTGAGCAGTGGCCACTGAAACAGGAAAGTCTTGTCCAGGCACATGCCCTCGTGCAAGAGCAGCTGGCGCAAGGCCATGTTCATTTATCCACCAGCCCCTGGAATACGCCTATTTTTGTTATTAAGAAAAAATCAGGCAAGTTTCGCCTTCTGCATGATTTAAAGGCGTTTAACTCCCTAATGCAAGCAATGGGGGCATTACAACTGGGCCTACCAAATACAGCCATGTTACCGGAAAAGTGGACGTTGCTTATTGTGGACTTAAAAGACTGCTTTTTCAGAATAAAACTGCATCCCAAAGACACCCAACGATTTGCCTTTACCCTGCCATCCATTAACAAGCAGGGTCCAGCCCAATGGTTTGAGTGGGTGGTCCTGCCGCAGGGAATGCGGAATTCACCCACTCTATGTCAGCTCTTTGTAGATGCAACCTTGCAGCCACTTCGAAAATGACGGAGAAAAACTATCATCTATCACTATATGGATGATATATTATTGTCCCAAGACAGCCCTTTTTCGCCCCAACCAGAGCGTGAGCTGATCGACCAGCTCAAGCAGCATGAACCGGTGGTTGCCCCTGAAAAAGTACAGCGTGTTCCTGTCTGGAAATATTTGGGTTGCCAGATTTCCGAATCTGTAATTCGTCCACAAAAGTTGGAATTATGCACAGAGGTGCATACCTTACATGATGCCCAGCTGTTTCTTGGTGATCTTCAGTGGCTGCGACCGGTCGTAGGACTATCCAATGATGACTTAGAAGTCCGGAGGCCCTTGTTGAACGGGATGAACCTGGCTGCCCTTGTTATCCTTACGAGGATCCAGAAATCATGGATCCAAAACCTTGGGGCTTGCATTGCTGAGCGAGCAGTTTCCCGATGGGACCTGCTGCTCCCCATGGATCTTAGTATTTTAACAGGCCCCTCCCAACTCCTTGCTGCTTTGACGCAGGAAAAGAAAAAGGGGGAGACGGTGGTTCTAGAATGGATATTTACAACCCTGCAACCGAAAATGACGCTGCAAGAGCAAGTGGATAACCTGGCTGAGCTGATCTGCAAAGGCCAGATGCGGGCAATACAAGTGACAGGGACAGAGCCCAGTACTATATATGTGCCAATAAAAAGGGATGTGTTAGACTAGTATTGTTATAAATGAGACCAAAATTATCTTTAAATAAAAAGTCAAAAATTTATTAGTGATGAGGAATGAGCAAGCAGCGCTGGGTGTGCGGGGAGTCTGCGCTCCACCAACGCGCACACGAGATGTCAAGCAAGCAGGCATTTATTACACTAAATTATGCATATCCAACAGCGTTAACTACATATTCATTATGTGGGGTTGGATTACTATAATCAGGTCCAGGAACTCATTATCATGGGTCTCCTCCCTTTGTCACTTTCGCACTGCTGTCTGGTGGTCATGGGCTGGGGTCTTCAGGAGGAAGGCCCCCAGTCTTCCTTGCAGTGTACTTTTCACCTTTTGTCTCAAGATGCAGAGTTGCGATGAGTCAGAAATCACAGGGCTTCTGTGACTTGGCTTGTCTGTGGGAGGCTCTCCTGTATTCCTCCCTGTCTTGAAGTTAGTTTCCCTTATCTACAAAGACCAATACTACACAAGACAGGCTACAGGATTTATGAGAACCTTGATAACTCTCAAGGCTATGTAAGACAGGCTACAGCCTACAATTATGTAAGGCAAAACACAGCTTATAACTATGTAAGACAAAGCACAGTTTACAACTATGTAGAACAAAACACAGTTTACAACTATGTAAGACAAAACACAGTTTATGGCTATGTAAAACAAGCTGCAATTACAAGGCTACTAAACTAAAATTTATGATGACATTTACAACTCAGGCCTCGGCCAGGCCTGTATCCGGTGGGAGCGGGGATGATGTCCTGGAGGGCTGAGTCCCCAACAGGGCAGAATACATTTGGTAACTTTCCATACCTGATTTGGTGCTTTTATTAGAGCAAACCAGCCCAAGCGATTGGTTTACATGTTCCCTTTTAACAGAAACCCTCTGTTGCTGCATCTTATTGACACGAATCATCCAATTTTCTTCATTACAGTATCTACAACATTCAAGTGCCCTATGTGCTAGCTTACTGACAGAGGGGAACATGATAAACATGCACCCTGTAAAGACACCCATTTTGCAATGGATGCGGATGCATGGATGGATACCACAACCGAAAGCATCTCTCCATCCGTTAACTAATGCAATCACAGTCTTTACGGATGCTGGAAAAAGATCGATGAGGGCTGCAGCTGTCTGGCATGATGGCAAACAATGGTGCCACATGTTGCTGGACGCAGACCCCATGGACTCTCTGCAAACGCTTGAGTTATTGGCCGTGGTCTGGGTGCTTTGCACTTGGAATCAGAACTTTATTAACATAGTCACCGATTCCCTGTATGTGGCAGGGGTTGCACAGCGAATTGAAACTGCATGTATTAAGGAAGTGCAGAATCAGAGACTATTTCAGTTACTGTGCCAGTTAAAGCAATCCATGAAGCAACGCAGAGAAGCTTATGCAGTACTGCACATCCGCAGCCATAAATGGGGTGAAGGGTTAGGAAAGGGCAATGCATTAGCTGACAGTCTCATTTCTATTTCTGTCCCACTGAATGAATTCAGCCTTGCCCGTGAAGCCCATGCCACTTTTCACCAAAATGCCAGAGGCCTACATAAACAATTCCGTACCACTATGGAAGAGGCTAGAGGAATTGTGCGTGCTTGCCCAACGTGAGGAAATCATGGTTTGGGTTTAGTTATTGGTGTAAATCATAGAGGGATGGCCAAAACAAAATGTCTGGGTAACACTTGCAAATGTAACCGGTGTTGAGGTTTTGGGGAGTTATTCTGTTTTTCCTTCTTGTCTTAAAGAATTTTTCCATACTTGTTTGTCAGGGAGGTAAATGGCCCTACTTAAGAGACACAAAAGGACCTGGCCACAGGGGGAGGGGCCAGCCTGCCGAGTAAAGGGGGTTGGGTGGAGCCCCTGGGGCTCTCACTTGGTTTGCTCCCTGCATTCGAGGAGGAGAAGCTGCCCTCATGGTGCAGAGAACTCTCCCTGCTGCTTCTCCTGCTCTCCCTGCTGCCTACCAAGGATCCGGCGGGACACCGGGATCAGCTTGGAGAGAAGTCGTCCCTGCTTCGCCTCCTGCTTTTCCTCCTACCCCTGCTGTCTCCCGAGGATCCTGCTGGACACCGGGATCGGCTGCCCAGGCAGGTTCGTGACGCGGGCTTTCTGTCAGCCATTTCCACGTGGGGACTGAGATGGCTCCGGAGCGGTGGGGAGACCATCGCGCCCTCCCTGCTCCCCGGGAGCCCCCGAGAGGTTGGGACTGTGTTCCCTGTGCTGTTTTCCTGTTACTGCCGTAGTTATTGTTGTTTGTTTATCTTGTTATATAGATATCTAGTAAAGAACTGTTATTCCTATTCCTCATATCTTTGCCTGAAAGCCTCTTAATTTCAAAATTACAAGCGTTCAGAGGGGAGGGGGTTGCATTTCCATTCCAAGGGGGGCTCCTGCCTTCCTTGGCAGACACCTGTCTTTCAAACCAAGACAACCGGACAGGATACTTTGTGTCTGGCGTTGGCCAATCCTGAGAATCCCTTTTCCACATGTTTGGTGGGGGTTCCTGTGGACACTTGGCCCTGCCCAAAGGCACTAAAGTCATTTCCCATGTTATGTCCTAATAATACCAGACAAGGCGTTGACATGTGGGATGCGACCTCAGCATGGTACCCTGTTAGTACCCAGGAGCCTCAGGAACTAGAACTGCTGGGCTCGATAAAAATGGATGCCTGTATCGTGTTTAATTTTACTGGGAACCAGACCATTATGAAAGGTGCCAAGCCCCAGTCGGTTAACAGTTCTATCTCTCTTTACCGGAATCAATCTGTATGGTGTAATTATACTGCAACAAAATGGTCAAAATCCATCTATGTCCCACAGATACTACCCCCGGGGATATTTTTGATCTGTGGGGATCTCGCATGGCCTGAGATACCTTCTCAAATAGTGGGGGGACCGTGTTCTTTAGGGAGACTAACATTATTGACACCTGTAGTGGGTCTGGCTGAGCTGCTTTTCCCCATCCAGCCCTCATGCTGCAGCACTGGGAGCTGGAGGGTGTTGATAACACACCCGTGTTATGACTGCCAGTGCTCACATGGCACCAGAGGATGGGGGGCAGGATGGGGGAGAAGATACAGCCAACCTGAGCTGACCAGTGGGATATTCCATACCATATGACGTCAGCTCAACTATAAAGGGAGAGGGCAGGAGGAGGATGGGGGGACATTCTGCTTTGTCCTCCAAGCAGCTGCTACGTGTTCCTGGAGCCCTGCTTCCTGAACTCGGCCTTACATCGCCTGTGGACGGGAAGAAGAGAATAACATCTTATCTAATATAACCCACAGCCCTTTGATTTCTGTCTTATTCAATCCCTGCGTGCCATGCTGAAGGGGGTCGGGGGGAGTGATAGAAGGGCTTGGTCGGGTCCTGGTGCCATGCCAGGGTCAACCCACCACAATCCCGTAGAATCGTATCACGTCGAGGTCACCAAATGTAGCGTGCAGAGACAGACTTCGACAGTACAGCCAATATGGTTTTAATCAGAATTCACTTTATTAAGTGCAACAGGCTGTAATTATACACAAGAGAATACTGATAACTCACCCAGGTTACTTCTAATTGGCCCCACACTCAAACCCAGAGTCTCTCCTCGCACATTTCAAACAGTTTTTATTGGCTGGCGATTCGCTTGGTTTTCTTCCTTCAGCACCCTGTTTTTCTCCTCTTATCCTCCTGTTTTGCCAGGTGCTTCTGCTTTTCTCATCCTTAGTCTTATCTCCTCAAGGTCAGGCAGCATTGGCTGTTTTTCGGCCTTGCAGGCCTTATCATAACTACTTCTCGCTAACAACTATTTCTGTCCTACTCTTATCAGTCCCTACAACTTGGGAAACTACAGACTGGTCAGCCTCACCTCCATCCCCGGAAAGGTGATGGAACAACTTATCCTTAGCGTTGTCTCTAGTCATATCAAGGACAAGGGGCTCATCAGGAGCAGTCAACATGGTTTTACCAAGGTCAAATCATGTTTCACCCACCTGATACCTTCTGTGAAGAAATAACCAGGTGGACAGATGATGGTAGTGCGGAACGGCGAGGGAAGAGTGCAGGAAAATCAATATGATTGATAGGCAATCTTCGTTTATTGTCGCACTTGCAGATACTTATATAATATTATGCTAATCACTAATACATGCTGATTGAAGTACACACAAATTATACATATTCATGATAGTTCCCATAGGTCCATTCAAGAAGTCACACTTTCCCTACGACCACGCCTTGGTGGTCCCAGTTGCTACATAGCTCCTCTTTCTGTTAAGCAAAGCATCCTATTATTATCCTAACGTTCCTCCTCAAGGACATCCTGTCCCTGCAGCTGGGCTAGGCCTCATGCCTAGCTTCTGCTAATATATCTTGCAGTGAGCCGTGGCCCTTGTTCTCAGGCCATTCCCCAACAATCCCCCCTTTTTCTTTTTGGACAAGCCAGGCGGCATGGGTAAATTTCTCCATGCTCCGGGAGATCATACCACTGACGCACTGCAAGAGACACGGGACAAAGAGAAGCAAGACGACGATGACCAACATCACAACCATTCCCTGCTTAACTAGATCAAGTAACCAACCTGTCAACCCCCAACCTTTCAGCCACCCGTCCAAGCCATCAGTGATCCTTAGTTTCTTGACTCTGCCCTTTAAAGACTGAATACTCCTGTGAATAGACTCAGAATGATCAGAAAGGTTCATACAACACATCCCTTCAAATTCCACACAACCGTGACACTGGGCTAACAACAAAATATCAATGGCAGCTCTATTCTCTAAAGTAGCGTGTTGAATGCTATCTACCTCGGCTAATAGTCCTGCAAGAGCTATAGAAGTGGCGTTGGTCTGTTTACTGAGCCAACATCCTAGTTTGTTTAGCGTGGTTAATGCTTGTGCTGCAGCTACACCAGCTGCAAGAAATGAAGCAGCAATGACTTTTCCAGCTGACCAAAAATCAACATCGTCTTTACAGTCTTGATTAAAAGCACGTATAGCCCGCTTGTTACGGCGCCGTGCAATGCTCAATATCATACTAGTGTTATGTGCCAATAATGTTAGTCTCCCTAAACAACACGGTCCCCCCGCTATTCGAAAAGGTATCCCGGGCCATGCACGATCCCCACAGAACAAAAACATCCCCAATGGTAGTATCTGTGGGGCATGTCTGGATTTCGACCAATTGATTGCAGTATAATTACACCATACAGATTGATTCTGGTAAACAGAGATAGAACTGTTAACCGACTGGGGCCTGGCACCTTTCATAATGGCCTGGTTCCCAGTAAAATTAAACATGATACAGGCATCCATCTTTACCGAGCCTAACAGCTCTAGTTCCTGAGGTTCCTGGGTACTAACAGGATACCATGCTGAGGTTGCATCCCACATGTAAACGCCTTGTCGGGAATTATTAGGACATAACATGGGAAATGACTTTAGTGCCTTTGGGCAGGGCCAAGTGTCCACAGGAACCCCCACCAAACATGTGGAAAAGGGATTCTCAGGATTGGCCACCACCAGACAGAAAGTATCCTGCCCGGTTACATTTGCAAGTCTTACCCAGACATTTTGTTTTGGCTGGAGGACCAGCCGTCCCGGAGTTGCAACAATACATATAACAAAAATAGGCATATTCCAGGGGCTGGTGTATAAATGAACATGGCCTTGAGCCAGCTGCTCTTGCACGAGGGCATGTGCCTGGACAAGACTTTCCTGTTTCAGTGGCCACTGCTCAACCCACACAGTCTCTTCCGTGAGCCATGTTAGTGGAATTGGGAAAGTCCATGCAATGCCCGCTACAGAAAAGCTGTGCCCGTTGTCAGCATAGCTTGGAGCTCAGTCAGTACATCTCGGCTGACAAGGGCGAACACCCCCGACGGTAGTGGCATCACGGTTATTGGTACCATTACCACCTGTCCATCAATCTGCACCATTACGGGAGTGATCTGCCAGACCTCTGAGGCTCCACCAACCCCCTCTACTGTCCTGGCCACACTCTGTAGTGGACAATTCTCCGGGCAGATACTACTGGAAACAATGGTAAGATCAGCCCCGGTGTCCAACAAGGCCCTTATGTTCACACTGTCCTGTCCCAAAGTTAATGTGATATTCATTACGGGCCGAGTATTCATAGGCACAGTCAATAGGGCCATTCCTCCTCTGGACCAAAATCCTTTGTTGCCTTGAGTCAAAACCTGGCCACCGGTGGTGTCCTGGATCAATTGAGGCAATGGGACGAGCAGGGCAATATGGCTTCCTGCCGGAATCATCATAGGAGGAAAATGGGTTTGCAACATAATTTTTATCTCTCCACTATAGTCCGCATCAATATGGCCAAGAATTATTACTAGTCCTTTAATGGCCGCAGACGAGCGGCCTATGAGTAATGCAGCATAGCGTTGTCCCCTGCAGGTAAGCGGTCCTTGAGTTCCAGTAGGAATGCAGGCAACCCGGTTGTCGATCAGTGTTGTATCTACTGTGGTTTCCAGGTCCAGGCCAAGGCTTCCTGCAGTGCTGGGGCGAAGTTCGCTGGCTGGCAAGAGTTCCCTGCTGACCTCAGGCCTGATGCCATCGCTGGAGCTGCTGTTGGTGTCATCGCGCAGCGGCTCCTCGCGCTTGGTTTCCCATTTCCCTGCTTCCGGCGGCAGACTGCTGCAGCATGGCTAGCTACTTGGTAGTTGGAGCACCATACGTGTGGCACCCGACAGTTGCACCGCATATGACCTTGCTGGCCGCATCGGAAACAGCGCAAGCAAGGGCCTCCTTTAGATCCCCCTGACTGCAGTGGAGCGAGGGATGCTAAAACCTGACCCTGACGCTCTTGAATCCTAAGCCCCACCTCCTTCACTGCTTCCACTAACATAGCGTGATGGCCCACAGGCACCCTGCTCATTCTCTCCAGCATAGCCTCCACACTGGCATCAGCAGGCATTGTTACTAGTATAGATCGAGCAGCGGCGTTCGAACTCTCTAACACGCAGTGCCGCAACAGGGCCCCTTTCATATACTCTGGAACATCCGCACAATTAATTGCCTCTGTTACTCAATCTACAAAGGTGGCAAAGTGCTCTTCCCTTCCTTGTTTGATGCTGATATAGGACGGGGTAGGCCGTATAGTCCTAACCTTTCCTAGGGCCATCCGGGCTAACCGCATAGCCTCCTTCAATACGTCTGGGCCAAGCGGGGCCTGGTGCTCTAATTTAGCATATGGTCCGACCCCCATTAAGCGCTCTACTGTGACACCATTCAAGGGATCTGCAGGCGCTCTCTGCACCCGACTTGCGGCTTCATCACATAGACTATGCCCGTGCGCTTGCCATAGCATTAACTCCGATTGTGACAAAATCATACACATTACTGTCTTAATATCCTCTTGTAATAAGATGCCTGTTCCCCAAATATAGTTGATCATCTGTTTTGCGGGTTCCCCAATGTATCCCTGTCTCCGCGATGGTACTCCGTAACTGAGACAATAATTTCCAATCAAGTGGACTATAGTTGGCAACGGGGTTTCCCTGCCCATCCTGCGTACATACTACAGGAAAGGCATGTGTGTTGTCGAGCTCTCGGAGCAGGCCCTGAT
Source organism: Todiramphus chloris collaris (assembly GCA_025345505.1). Classification (NCBI taxonomy): domain Eukaryota; kingdom Metazoa; phylum Chordata; class Aves; order Coraciiformes; family Alcedinidae; genus Todiramphus; species Todiramphus chloris. The sequence continues at coordinate 1,650 of JANVCC010003656.1, read as the reverse complement.
CTCCTGCTTCTATTGCCTCTTTCACAATGGACCTCCAGTCTACCCCCTTGACCACTATCCCTTTGGGCTGCCCAGTGCACTAAGAGTGACCTCCTCAGGATGATATTGCGCAGCTTCCTCCTCTAATTGGGGTTCATAGCCAGGTGGCAGCCCATCTGGACCTCCTGGGAGCTGGGTTGCCACCGGAGGTGCAGACAGTGCAGAAGGTTCACAGGATGGGGGGGGGGGAATTCATTGTCAGAGGCTTTTGCAACCACAATTGAGCGAGTTGTAGGAGGCGTTGGAATGTTATCGCTTCCCAGCTCTAGCCGACCCGGCACTGCTTTTGGGTTTTCCTCCCCCCCAGACGTGCCCGCCTAGAGATAAGTACTCGCTATGGCTGCAACCCTTTGTTCCGCCTGATACTGCTTCAGACAGTTAATAACAGCCCTCCAAGGACGTGCCAGCTTTCTGGTTGTTTTACATTCATCAATTACTTTTGCCCATAAATAATCTCCAAACCCTCGCCATTCATCTACATCAAAAACCGTATTAGGGTCCCTAAAATAGCCTTGTTCTACTCCATATGTTAATAATCCCACTCATTCCTTTTTAAGGTCAATTTCCTAAATTCACCGCTTTTCTAAAAAGCACTGTAACACTTCATAGGCTGCCAGTCTTTCCATTACGTTTCACAAAATCTAAGCATCTGGCCAGTTGTAGCTAGTTACCATCAGGCAGCCAAGTCCAGCGGCGGGACCTCATCTCCTTAGGAGATTGCCCCAGGCATGGGAGAGTCAGAATGCCAGCGTTATTACTCCTTCGCCCTCTGGTCGCTGCTCACCGGCGCTTCCTCGCTCGTCGCTCCCGTGGCCGCTGTATCATTGGGGTCACCATTTGTGGGACGGCGAGGGAAGAGTGCAGGAAAATCAATATGATTGATAGGCAATCTTCGTTTATTGTCACACTTGCATCTACTTATATAGTATCATGCTAATCACTAATACATGCTGATTGGAGTACACACAAGTTATACATATTCGTGATAGTTCCCATAGGTCCATTCAAGAAGTCACACTTTCCCTACGACCACCCCTTGGTGGTCCCAGTTGCTACATAGCTCCTCTTTCCATTAAGCAAAGCATCCTATTATTATCCTAACGTTCCTCCTCAAGGACATCCTGTTCCTGCATCTGGGCTAGGCCTCATGCCTAGCTTCTGCTAATATATCTTGCAGTGAGCTGTGGCCCTTGTTCTCAAGCCATTCCCCAACATGGTAGTGCAGTGGATGTGGTCTATCTTGATTTCAGTAAAGCATTTCACACTGTCTCCCACAGCATCCTGGCATCTAAACTGAGAAAGTGTGGTCTTGATGACCTGGTAGTGAGGTGGATTGTGAACTGGTTGAAGGAAAGAAGTCAGAGAGTTGTGGTCAATGGGGCAGAGTCTAGTTGGAGGCCTGTGTCTAGTGGAGTCCCTCAGGGGTCAGTACTGGGGCCAGTACTGTTCAATATATTCATCAAGGACCTTGATGAGGGAACAGAGTGCACTGTCAACAAGTTTGCTGATGATACAAAACCGGGAGGAGTGGCTGACACACCGGAAGGCTGTGCTGCAATTAAGCGAGACCTAGACAGGCTGGAGAGTTGAGCATCTAGAAATTGAATGAAA